>JAHPZR010046894.1:0-25832 GCA_019787425.1 Platygyra sinensis | reverse complement strand
TTAGTTTATTGCTTATCCATCGACTGCGGACCGCAGCAGCATTTAGTAAATACACATTGACTTCCTAGCCGACTGCGGACTGCGGACCATGGTAGCAGTAGATTTAAGGAGGGCGTGAGTTGCGAGGTATTCTGAAGTTGCTCCGTTTTTTTATCTGATATCTGACCTCTCCAACTCAGCAGACATAATCCTGGGGGCGCCCAACATAACCTGTTCATTCCGCGGCCGAACACTGAGGCCCTCAAGAAGAGCGTTCGTTATAGGGGCGCAGTAACATGGAACAGTCTGTTAGTGGAGGCTAAGCAGGCCACTACTTTGAATAGTTTTTATTCCGCTATTGTAAGTTAGAAATAACTTAATTCAATTTTTTTTGTCTAAGTTAAGTTAAAATAATTAAAATAAGTTGATAATAAGTTAAGTTAAAATAGTTAAAATAGTTCGTAAATTTTTAGTCTTAGTTTTTAGGTATTAAATTATATATTTAAGGTTAAAGTGCACGGCTCTTTAGAAGACCACTTTTTAGTGAAATGATCCCGTGGATAAGTAAAGTTTGTATTCTATTCTATTATTGTATTCTATTCTAGCTTTGGCGATGAATCGAGAGAGAGAATTAATTCTTAGCTAACTGGTCGAGTTTTCCGCTAAGTTAGTCACGCACTGATCTCAACTCTACTTCCAACCCTAGATTTGCATACAAACTCTAACGGAAAAGCCCATGGGACAGCTCTACCATTGAAATTGCAACAATAGAAGTTCGGAGCGCTCAATAGACCTCTTTAGCTTGGACGTTTTGTTGCCCCATTTCAGACCATGTGATGATACTCTTGGGAAACATTGCTTTCAAATTTTCAAATAGTCCCGTGCGTATGAATGAATAATTTTTAGATAGATAAAAGAATAATTCTCTAGAGAATATCACGTGATCTGAAATGGGAAAACAAACTGCCCAAGCTAAAGAGGTCTATTTAATTGCTTGTTAATACTGAATACAAAAAATGATTCAAATACACTGACAGAGATTTAAAATGACTACACTGCCAAAATTACAACAACACAAATTGTTTATCACCGAATCAATCGTCTTCATCGTATTGAGAATACTTGTAAGGCGAGTTCCTGTGTAAACTTCGAGATCGTCTAGAGACTTTCTTCGGTTCATAGTTCAGGTAATTTACAAATTTGACAGACTGGGAGCGTTTACGCGTTCTAACTGGTGACAGCGATTCTCCTGTGTCGCGTTAATAGCGCGCTTACCTTCGCTCTTCAACTTCGTAAGGACGAATCAATCGTCTTCATCGTATTGAGAATACTTGTAAGGCGAGTTCCTGTGTAAACTTCGAGATCGTCTAGAGACTTTCTTCGGTTCATAGTTTAGGTAATTTACAAATTTGACAGACTGGGAGCGTTTACGCGTTCTAACTGGTGACAGCGATTCTCCTGTATCGCGTTAATAGCGCGCTTACCTTCGCTCTTCAACTTCGTAAGGACGAATACCGGTATCAGGTAATTGTTAAAATCAGGAATTTAAGTTTCTGAAAAAGCCATTTTCTAAGGAATGCAATGAAAATCTAAGACGTTTAGCACAATCAGAAAGCACGTGTGACGCGCCAAATCTCAAAGGTATAACGGCCCGTATTTCTTCAAACTCCACGAGAAATACAAGTTTTAACAATGAAACTAATAGAGTAAAGGATACTTGTTGAACTGCTCGCTGTACTTCAGTATTTACTCTTTGCGTTTCTTTTTAAAGCTGTAAAACTTGCTGTAAAACTTGCTGTAAGTCTTGGTCTGGTTGCTACGCGATTTTGCTTTTCTGCATTTCCCATCGGACTCCTTCTTCGGCCCAGGGGCCCGTTTCTCGAAGCTCCCGGTAATTACCGGGCCCGTTTTGTTTTCCATTCCATACGGGATTTTCAAAAGTTTTTAAAATTATGCAGTAAAGTAATTAGCTAAAGAAACAAAATGGACTTCATTAGAGGCCAGAACAGACCCTACTTTTCTTGAGAATTTGATTTCAAAATATGATTTCGGGCCCGTTAAGTTACCGGGACTTTCGAGAAACGGGGCCCAGCTCTGTTGAAGTCGGCACGGACATCGGCGGGAGAGGGAAAACTGGTAACAAAAGTTTACAAGGAAGTACTTCCGCCCGGTCAGAAGGTAGAAAACTTGGTTATAATTTCAACCTTCCTCCTTTCGAGTATTGACAAATATATCTCAGGGATATGGAGGATCGTGGCCAGGTTAACAGGAGATCAGATGAAAGGAATAAGAGGTAAAATTCGAATCACGGTCGGTCGTACATCAGTAAGTGACATTCAGCTGACTGCCGATACTCTCAAACTAATTGTCGAATTAGTTTTTAAAAACGCACTTCCTTCATACATTGGAAATTTAAAGTTTTTCAACAAGAAGAAACAGTGGAGGTACACCGCTGTAAAGCCATGGTGAAACAGAGTAGCAAAACTTGGTCGAAAGTGATCGATGATTAATGTGAATGGTATTTAAAAACATGGCAACGGATTCTCATTATTATAACTTTCCGAAATATTCGATCGAGATGCTTTAAACTGTGCATGATTAGTCGGATTATATATAGTTTTTTTTTTTAATTACAAGCAAGCTAGACGTTTCGAGGCGTTTACGGCAAATGGCAAAATTACCCCTGAATTTCTTCTAATCCAGTAACTTGTAAATAACGCCAAAATAGAAAAACCTATCCTTGTGTTCTGATGGATACGTTTCTCAGCTGAAGACAGACGGCAAAAGTCCTAGTTTTTGCAGTTTGCCGCAAACGCTATAGTTGACCTTTCTAGAAGCTTTTAATAACACACGAATGAATCGTAAAATCTCACAGGTAAAGTCGCTCGAGTCCTACTGAGCCGTTCATCATTTTATGAAGTACATTTTAGGTACTTCAGTTAATTTGTCTGGGGGATGCAGGGGGGTTTTGGTAGAACCCCATAAATTACAAACATGAGACGATATTGTGACAAACTGACTTGGCCTGAGAATGCTGGCAATCTTATTTCCGATCGAGGTCTTCGACCGATTTAAAAAAAATTCCGGGCAAAGATGCCTTCCGGTCCGTATCTTGAACTCCCTTCTCCAAAGTCCATGTATCCGCCTCAGTTTGCACGTATTAAATTAGTTTTGTAAAAGAAACTCAACCTCAACTTGATGATCATGGTTATTTGATTTGCTCACTGCAATGTGCAATTCTCGACAGATCAACTAAAGATAGTCGGCAAAGGAAAAGAAGAGACGAAGCATCCGAGTTTATAGCCGTGCCGGGAGACTTAATGGGTTTTGTGATCGGAAAAAAGGAAGCTCAATAAAAGAAATAGAACTAGAGTCTGGAGCCAAGCTCAGTTCACACCACGATCAAAGAGGATTTTTAGTTAGCGGTAATAAGGAGCAACGAGCACGCGCAAGGGAACTCATTGAACAAAAAGTGGTGAGTGCCAACTAACCGTTTCGAAATTCAGCAGGGAACTGGGGCGAGTCTCAAATTTTAACCAGTCGATAAACTGACACCACCACATGAAAGATCATTTTGAGATTGGTCATTTGACGAAGTATGATGCTTTTAGGGTGAACAGAGACCGAGTTATGGACCTTGAAATGTGGTTCAAAGTCCAAACAAACGAGTCTGATTTTGAGACAGCGTCCTCCTGAAACCATGTAAACTTTTAGATTTTTTTACCACTTCTGTGACAACCGTAAAATCCCGTCGTGCACCTACTATTTGAAAAAAGCTGAGATGACAGAAAATCGGTATGTTTGCCCATTTTAAAGAGTAGCACGAAAATCATAAAAATTTTAAGAGTTTATATTATTTTGGGGGAAGCTGGCTCAAAATTAGGGACGTTTGTATGGTTTTGAACCATATTTCAAGGTTCATAGCTTACTAATATTACTAATAATATTATTACTAATAATATTACTGATGATATATATCCAGGGAACGCACTCCTGAGCGGAATTTCCAAGGTCGCTCATTTGCTAACCACTGGTCAAGAAATGAAGACTCGATCTGATAGCACATTAATTAGGGTGGAGAGACCTTGTCAAACAAATTGTCAATAAGTTATTTCCAACTGGAGTTGCTCTTGCCTCTGTTTCAAAACGAGTCTTGGTCCACAACCTTTCATATTGAAATGAGTCTTTCACCTTCATTGTCTCGCAAATCAAAGGTGCGTGTGAAGCAGGGCTCGTTTTGAAACAGAACTACAGATAAGCTCGAAGGAAACAACTTTTTCACACAAATCGTTTTCATTGTTTCATACATCTAAACCGCCATAAAAATCACTCTTTCAATAAACTCTTCTCATTTCTGGCATCGATTGTTCTAAAGCGCTAGTGGTCAACTGAGAAGAAATACGTACTCAGCTTTTTGACACTAAGACACGTCATTGCTTAGCAACAAGACTGGCACTGAAAACCCTTAAAACCGATGGGTTAGTTAGAATTATCGTCCTCATTTTTGTTTCAGGAGTGTCATGATCAGGAACAAAATGATGAAACAGTAATTAACATAAAAAAGTGAAGGTAATTTTCTGTAGACAACATATTCTGAATGTCTTATTTGCGCCAATTTTCTCGAAGACCGAGAGAGAAACGAAAACCAGGAAGAAAGACATCCTTGGCAACTTGTTGAAATTCCAAATGAATTCAAGAGACATGTCGCCGGCAAGGGAGGAGATAATCTTCAAAATATCAGCACGCTGACTGGGGCGCAATTGTTGCCTCGAGGAAACAGGTTCGAACTGAGAGGATCAGAGAGAGGAGTGAAACAAGCTGAACTTCTTTTGAAACGCACAGTGGTATGCAAATTGCCTCTTTATTACTCGTAAATTGCTGTTACTTACACAGGTGAAGCTACGGTTATACGGAGAGCGAGAGTCGAATGGAGAGTGTACAAAAGTTTAAAGTCCAACTGTCATAGCGTCCTGCAGCGACCAAGACAGGCTTTTTTAAACGGGGAGGGGGGGGGGGGTGGTTACAATGTGTCAAAGTGAGGGTACTCACCACTTTGTCATGTTGACCTTTATACCTGCCATGGGTTGTTTGCATAAAAAGGCTTACAGTAGGGGGAAACACGGGCACCCAGGCCCCCTTCCTAACTACGCCCTTACCCTATCCAAACCCGTGTATCAGTGCAGTTTCTTCGAATTTTGGATCACAAATTCACACTGCAAAAGAGAGAACATACCATAGAAAGAGGCCCCCAGATTTTCTTAGCTCTCGCGCCTTTTCTTGCTTCACTCGATGGAAAAAGAAAAAAGGGGAGCTCCGCGTGGTCTAATTTATCGAATTTAAGGCGATTCTCAGCTCAGAAGTTACCGATGAATTGTTTGAAATCCTTGAATGTTCTCTACTCAACAAACAATAAAAATGATAGGTCACCATTCTCGCTTAAGAAATGTGATGGGCCAATCTCACCCATTTATGCCTGCACTCGTGCCAATAACGCCCGTTATTCATCAGTCCACGTTACATTTTGCGGTAGCTCGAAGCATATAGTTTATTTAAGTAATACTTGGAAAAAAACTCGACAGCTAGGTAAAAAGCGTCGAGCATATGGAACAATATCACAAAAAAATTTGTGGAAAAATTACACTATTTAAAACGACGCGGACGTAAAGCTTAGCGTTCGTAGAGTCGTTGTTTTCGCGGTCATAATTTGCATCCCAGAGTAACGGTTTTGTGCACTCATTCACCTGTTTCTTTTATTCCTTCCGATATATATTTTTAATTTTTTTTAAAATTAAGGAAGATAATATGTTCACTGTTATTATGCAATAAGAAATATAGGTTTCCATGCCCGTTAAAAAGAAGACGATCATTTATTTCGCTATCGAGCTTAGTTTGAGGTGTTTTTTTTTAAATTTATTCACAGGCCTCAGCGAGAGTTAGATCGGACACTATTTGTACTTACATAGACGATAGAAATCTGCCAGAAGGGTGTGATCTCAAGCTTGAGCCTGTTGAAGAGCCGGAGCGTATGGTGTTACCAGGATCACGCTGCCAGTATCGGCTAAGACCTTCTGAGGAATACGAATCGGTTTGTTAAATTACCTCTGGGTTCTTAAGTTTTTATTTTAACTAAAAGTTCGGATTAATACACACAAAGGTGTGGCCAAAAAAATGCAAGTAAGCATTTGAATTATAAAATAGAACAAATTCCACGAATAAGGTACCTTGATCAAGTATATTTGATTACTTTTCTATCTCTTATTCATTAATGTCTATCTTTCTAGGAAGCCGGAATTCGAAGCGACATTCCATCTTATCAAGGCTGACCTCCTGGACCATGCGCTGGCATGTCTGCGTAAGATTAAGCACGAAAGTGAGTCAAACAAATTCAGGAAGCTGAGACATGTGGTGTCACTTTGGTAGCGCTATCATTCGGGATCCCGATGAAGGTAAGAAACAATTAAATCATGACAATGAAAACTATAAAGGTCGAGGAGTGCGGTAAGTAATCACAAAATCGGCAAGAGTCTGGTCTAACTCTCCTTGACTTACATCAGCAAGGGGGAAAACCAGCTGACTAAACAAATGATGACAGCATCTGCTTCAGCTAAAATGAGGGAGAACTCTGGTTAATGTTCCTGGCTTAATTTTAGCGGGTTTAAAGTCGATGAGAGAAAGAGAGCATGAAACTGAAGGTCAAACAAGAGGGATATTTCCAGTTTTCATTACTTAGAGTAAGAGGGCGGTCACCCGGGGCGGGGTGGGGAGAGATTTACGGTCATGTGGTTAAAGAGGCAGATACACGCGCACGAAAATCTGAATGAAGCCCCCAAAGGGGCCCCCCAAAGGTGATCACTCTGGAACATGGCCGAAGCTTTATTTCTAATACAGACACGCAAGTAGGTCGTTTTTACTACATGGACGACTACATTGAAGCAATCCTCTCATAGATTATGTATTTTGATATCACTTCAGACGCCGAAATTTTCATTAGCCGAACAAAATACGTTTTGCTAAGCTCATGAAAAGTTCGGCGTCCGTGTGAATCAGTTTGAATTTCAGTGGGGAGGTTCAGCCGTTCTTCCGGCCTAGCTCAGCCGAAAATTTCGGCTTTGGAACGGCTTCAAACTTTTCATGTGCCGAAACTGAGCAGTTCCTTCATTCAGATGTGCTTTGGTTCAAACTAAATAAAGAACGGCGAATTAAGTTCGACGTCTGTATCAGCAGGCTTACTTTTGATCATTTAGGTCGGTGCAAATTCGAATTAAGTCCGGCTCATGAAAAGTTAAGCATCTGAACTGGACTTTAAGGTCGGCAGCACACACGAGTGGACTAGTCCCTATGACTTGTCTCTGCAATAAGTCGCGGGGACGAGTCCCATCTTGCGAACGGGCCATTTTTGCTTTAAAATCTAGTCGCAGGGACAAACTTTGGTCCTTGCGACTAGTCCCACGAATTCAAACCAGTCCCCGTGGGACAAGTCCCTGCGACCAATCCCTTCGTGTAAACTCTTGAGGGGACTAGTTGCAGGGACTAGTCCCCTCGTGTGTGCCGACCTATAGGCTGTCACTTATGTCCAAGATTGAACGCAAGTATTGTTTAATTAGTACTTCTTATTTGGCAGAGTTATTTGACATTTTCATATTACTTCATATTTGACAGAACTGTGTGTTTTAGTGACTTTTCCTCAAGGAGGACCCTTTGTGATGCTTATCATAAGGAATTTGAATCTCGTTAGTGTTCAATCCTGGACATATCTGAACGTGGTCAGTGCAGTCTTAGGCCCCGTCCACACTAATCCGTTTTCAAACGAAAACGGAGCTGTTTTGCTCCGTTTTCAAAAAGATTTGCGTCCACACTTATCGTTTTCGTATCGTTTTCGCCCGTTCACACTACGCCGTATCCGTTTTGAAAACGCTTTTACCCCCAGTGCACATGCTCAAATGAACTCGACGCATGCGCATTTCAATATATCGGTCCACGAAGTTGGCGCCATTTTGGATACTCATGGTCGAGTGGTCTGGCGCCTGGTCGTGTCTAATTTGATGACGTCACCGTTTTCAGATAACATCGTTTTCTCCGTCCACACTTGAAAACAGCGTTTTTAAACAGCATCGTTTTCAAATCGCTTCACTCTGGAGAGCGTTTTCGAAAGCCTCCGTTTTCGGTGATCGTTTTCGGCGTTGTAGTGTGGACGATAGCCGTATCCGGAGCAAAACAGCTCCGTTTTCGTTTGAAAACGGATTAGTGTGGACGGGGCCTTAGTAAGTCTTCCTTAATTTTTAATTAACAGCGGACGTTTCCGAAATATGGCGCGTTACGGAGGCAGTTGCCAAGCTACAGAACTCTGCATCGGGCAAGAAAAGCGATTGGCGAATTGCTTTCAAGGAGGGCGTTCAAATCGACAAAAAGGTGTTACAGGAGACTTTCAGTACACAGCCAACTGATGATGATTTGTACTCAGCAAGATATGATTTGAGCTTTTTAACCCCTCGAGGTAGATCAATAAGATGCAAGGTAGGATACCTACTTAACATAAAATAACTTAAGAGGTGCTGCAACATTACTATACAATCATTGTCATATATCGTTAGAGCAAACACACCCCTTTCGATCCGCATGCAACGTGGGATAGCGCATTTTTTTTTCCAACAGACAACGGTAAAAAATCCTGGAGTCCGATCGGTTGTCAGCGCGGTCCGGACAGTTTTCCCATCTCTTACTACGGTCACGACAACGCGCGCGCGCGATGTATGTGCGGAAAAAGGTCAACCATTATAAAAGTGATTTTAAGGTCATTCCCCAGTATTGCATTGCGCATCCTTACTGCGCATAATTTTACGCGCGATTAGCGCGCTCGCATTAGAAAATGGCGGCTTTTTTCTTTAAGGCTGGACCTCGCCAAAGAGGTAAATCGTCATTTTCTCGAAAACGACTACGGTGACCTATCATTTCTTTCTGTTGTTTTGAATTGAGTAGTAAATTTCTCTCTGTAAAATAATATGGGCCAATTCTCAGTGTTGAGGAAAAACCATCGTCAGAAACGTGAATTTAGCAAGCGATCGTGACTATAATCAGATTTTTTTCTAGGTCCCACGCTCGTGTCACATTACTTTCATATGATCCTCAAGGTGTTTGGAAATACGATCAAACACTGTCTTGAGTGTTTGCAATCGAAACTGTAGGCAATGTCACACGAGGCAATTTTTCTTGCAACTTGCAACGCAACGATATGACGAATAAAAGTCCTTTCAAGTTGCAGAGGGGGTGTCACACGCAAGCAACTTGTCTCGCAACGTTGCGAAAAGTAGAGGGTCGGTCTACTTTTCTTCCAACTCGCAACGCAACAATTGTAGTTGCAAATGGGGTGTTACACGTGAATTTTTTCTTGCAACTTGCAACGCAACAAACGTTGCGTTGCAAGTTGCAGGAAAAATTGCTTCGTGTAACATGGCCTTAAAACCAAGAAGAAAATCGTAAAAGTTTATGCTAATTAAGAACAGATTTCCAAAACAGTCCCGGTCTTCCCACTGGTTTCATTTGCTAAGATAATTGCGTTTCAGTCAATGACGCACTCAACCTCGTTCCCAGGGCCTTTTCCCTGGCTTGGGCCCTGGGGACGAGGTTGTGACGCACTAAGAGCCTAAAATGTTTAAAATGTTGAGAGACAGCGAATTTTTTGAAAGTCTGCGAACGTAAACAGTCTATAAACACAAACTTGACTCTTACTCTTATCACAGGTGTGGGTCGCTAAGAAAGGTGTACAGAGCAAGCTAGAGGAACTTCCAATCCCATTTAGCGACGTTAGGAATATTGTAGAGGTAATTCACCTTGAAGATGAGTGGACGAGATCACGATGTCGGGCATGGTTGGTTCTATCATCTCCCAAATATCTTCAGGCAGATATAATATGTCCAGGTTGCATAGTCGACTGCAGGATCATGATAAGACCATTATCAAGTGAGTTCAGGAGCCATAATCACGCAATACTGTTTGGCACAAAATGTTTGCGGGTTCAATTTTTGAGGGGAATTTTTGCCTTTTTTTTCTTTCTACGATCCGCAGAAAAAGATCTCACGAAAAATGAGAGAACGCGCCCGCTGAATAGCGTTTTAATCTCAATTTTTCACATTCTCATAAGCTCTCATATTCTTTTTTTTTTTTTTTTAATTCATTTATTTATTAGAGCACTCACACTACTTACAATACTACGACTACTACAAATACTAAACAATACTTACAAACACAATGTACTAATTAAGCCAAATGAATCCTTACTTACAATATCGTTACATAACTTAAACTCGATGTATGATATCCGCACGTTATTTTCCGAAGTTTCTCAGAGGGACGTTTAAGACGTCGTCGTAAAAGCGAGAAGGTTGACTCTTCTTCAACTCGAGTCCTTTTTTGTTCATCGGCGTATCTGTCCCAAAGACAATTATTCTCTCATTGACAGCCTATGTTACCCAGAGCAACAAGTACGAACAAGAGCAAACCAAGGTCTTAGCTGGTTATCTGTCCAAGCTAAAATTTACAGAGGCTGATGGAATCCACCTTCCAGATGAAACCCTGCCACAAGGTTTTCTGTCTAATTACAAGCGCTGCGCGCATCGAACGATGTATGTACTACGTGACGGATTTACTTTGATTGTTTCTGAAGAGAGCATTTGGAGCAGTGACGACAGAGGCGAGCAGAACAGAGAATCAGTAAGAACAGATTACGTAAGAGTATTGGTTACCCGGCGAGGACTCCTATATAAAATAACTAAGGTGTTTGGTGCACCTTTCAGCAGTTAAAAAGCGGTTTTAGTACGTCTTAAGGCGGAGAAATACGATATACAAAAGACTTCAACTAGTCGCGCAACATTAGCAAATTTGCTGCGTAACAAGTTGTGAATTTGATGAAAAACGAGCAACAAAGCCAAACTTTGTTGCTCAAAGTAGACTCACGCTCTACTTTTCGCAACAACTTTCTTCAACCCGTAACAAAAATATTTCTTGCCCGACAAGTTGATCACGCAAGGCGAAAAACGTGAAACATCGACCCAAAACTTGCAACGAAACAATGTTGCATGACACGTTGAAGGTTTTTGTATCTCGTATTTGGCCGCCTTTAGGGTGTTCAGCCTGAAAAGGTCCACAGTGTGAGTTCTTGCGATACCTTTTAGGGTATTGAGCCGAAAAAAATGACAGGAGATAACTGATGATCAACTTTACGAGTAGAAGGTATTCAACGCAATCGTCTTAAAAAATTAGGTTGTTTTATAATTGGTACCTCGTGGGGGGTGAAAAGATTTCAGGCCACGCCCTCAAAATAGGATCTTGGTACCAACCTCCTCCCCAGGGCCTTTTCCCAGTGAAAAGGCCCTGGGAACGAGGTTGATCTTGGTGGGTTCTTTTCAAAATTTCCAAAGAGCACCCCTGTCCTTTTTAAGTGGGAGTCCCCCCGGATTCGTGATCTCTTTTTATGGGAGTGTAAAGCTGCGGAAATAATACCATTGTTCTTTTCGGTGTTATAATTATAACAGTCTTTTGCTATCGCTACTCTTACCGGTCCCAACATTTGAGTATAGCTGTTTTACATGTGGACCAATCTACCATAGTGGAGAAAATGTTCTCAATCAGTGTGGAGAAAAGAAAGGAACACAAATATCTCAGTTCAGCTGTAGCTTGCTGTATGTGTCCTTTTCATTGTTTCTCATGAGATGCAAACCTACACTTCATTTCGCTACTTTGGGATGGTCGCTTCGAGATTTGAAAACAACTATGCAAAGTGCCTATGAAGTAAAAAATAATTGCTGCTTATTTGAAAGGCCTTTCAAAGTATAGAAGAATGGCGTTTTTCTTTTTAGAATATCTTTTTTCTATGATGTCATAGGCGGTTTCACTTAAACAGTACAAGACTCAATAAAGAATATCTCTAGAAATATTAAAGCGGTGTTCTTCAAACTTGGCATCAGCACTGTACATCACAAAAGAAACCAAATGACACCTGTCGTGCTGTTGCCATGACAGCAGGTATGTCGCTGGTCCTGTTTTAATTGAGTCTCAAATTTCCAGATTTTATCCTAAACAAGGATTATCCACTCAAAACAACCTAGTGGAGATAGTTAAGGCAATATGGGAATCATTTGCGTGCCGAGCTAGACCCTCTGTCCCACTTTAAAAGATTGCAAATGAGGATATTTGGTTTTTCACAGAAAGACACTGGAGCCGAGTGTGTTGCCATGGAAACAACACAGTAGGTGTCATTCTGCTTCTTTTGTGATGTACGTTTCTGGTGCCAAGTTTGAAGAACACTGCTCCAATATTTCTGGAGATATTCTTGATTGAGTGCTGTACTGTTTTAGTGGAACCACCTATGACGTCATTTCTTTCCTCATTGGCATAATACAAAAACGTAAATATTTCTAAAAATAAAAAAGATATTCCCAAAAGGAAAACGCCATTCTTCTTTACTTAGAAATGCCTTTCAAATAAGAAGCAATTATTTTTTACTTCATAGGCACGTTAAATTTTATCGCTAAATTTGGTAGGTTGTTATCCTTGGGACGAGGGGGTTGGGGTTTCGAGTTCGCTAAGTTCAGAATTTCATGATGTTACAGTCGTTAACTGTAAGGATAAGCAAGTTTGCAAAATTTAATTATTACAACCGTCCCCTAACAGCTGTTTGGTGAGCACTGCAAAGTATATCTTTTAAGGCCTACCCTCCTTCAAAACATCCATTTTCTAGCAAGTTAACCCTCATCCAAGATGTAGCCTTGAAATGAAAATGCTAGTGGTCTCGAGCCTTATCCCCTATGGTTAGCCTGAGGGTGGCTTACATTTTAGACTAAACTAGACTACCCCTTGATGGTGTTACAAAACTGCAAAGGAGCTCCTGCTAAAACAAACGGGCATTTCCAACAAGGGACAGGCGGGATTATGGCGCGGGAAGCGGGGAGAAATAGTACGCAAAGCGGAAATATCTGATGCCCTTACCTACACCCTCTCTGTCCCTTGTTGGAAATGCCCGTTTGTTTTAGCAGGAGCTCCTTTGCAGTTTTGTAACACCATCAAGGGGTATTCTAGTTTAGTCTAAAATGTAAGCCACCCTCAGGCTAACCATAGGGGATAAGGCTCGAGACCACTAGCATTTCATTTCAAGCTACATCTTGGATGAGGGTTAACTTGCTAGAAAATGGATGTTTTGAAGGAGGGTAGGCCTTAAAAGATATACTTTGCAGTGCTCACCAACAGCTGTTAGGGGACGGTTGTAATAATTAAATTTTGCAAACTTGCTTATCCTTACAGTTAACGACTGTAACATCATGAAATTCTGAACTTAGCGAACTCGAAACCCCAACCCCCTCGTCCCAAGGATAACAACCTACCAAATTTAGCGATAAAATTTAACGTGCCTATGAAGTAAAAAATAATTGCTTCTTATTTGAAAGGCATTTCTAAGTAAAGAAGAATGGCGTTTTCCTTTTGGGAATATCTTTTTTATTTTTAGAAATATTTACGTTTTTGTATTATGCCAATGAGGAAAGAAATGACGTCATAGGTGGTTCCACTAAAACAGTACAGCACTCAATCAAGAATATCTCCAGAAATATTGGAGCAGTGTTCTTCAAACTTGGCACCAGAAACGTACATCACAAAAGAAGCAGAATGACACCTACTGTGTTGTTTCCATGGCAACACACTCGGCTCCAGTGTCTTTCTGTGAAAAACCAAATATCCTCATTTGCAATCTTTTAAAGTGGGACAGAGGGTCTAGCTCGGCACGCAAATGATTCCCATATTGCCTTAACTATCTCCACTAGGTTGTTTTGAGTGGATAATCCTTGTTTAGGATAAAATCTGGAAATTTGAGACTCAATTAAAACAGGACCAGCGACATACCTGCTGTCATGGCAACAGCACGACAGGTGTCATTTGGTTTCTTTTGTGATGTACAGTGCTGATGCCAAGTTTGAAGAACACCGCTTTAATATTTCTAGAGATATTCTTTATTGAGTCTTGTACTGTTTAAGTGAAACCGCCTATGACATCATAGAAAAAAGATATTCTAAAAAGAAAAACGCCATTCTTCTATACTTTGAAAGGCCTTTCAAATAAGCAGCAATTATTTTTTACTTCATAGGCACTTTGCATAGTTGTTTTCAAATCTCGAAGCGACCATCCCAAAGTAGCGAAATGAAGTGTAGGTTTGCATCTCATGAGAAACAATGAAAAGGACACATACAGCAAGCTACAGCTGAACTGAGATATTTGTGTTCCTTTCTTTTCTCCACACTGATTGAGAACATTTTCTCCACTATGGTAGATTGGTCCACATGTAAAACAGCTATACTCAAATGTTGGGACCGGTAAGAGTAGCGATAGCAAAAGACTGTTATAATTATAACACCGAAAAGAACAATGGTATTATTTCCGCAGCTTTACACTCCATAAAAAGAGATCACGAATCCGGGGGGACTCCCACTTAAAAAGGACAGGGGTGCTCTTTGGAAATTTTGAAAAGAACCCACCAAGATCAACCTCGTTCCCAGGGCCTTTTCACTGGGAAAAGGCCCTGGGGAGGAGGTTGGTACCAAGATCCTATTTTGAGGGCGTGGCCTGAAATCTTTTCACCCCCCACGAGGTACCAATTATAAAACAACCTAATTTTTTAAGACGATTGCGTTGAATACCTTCTACTCGTAAAGTTGATCATCAGTTATCTCCTGTCATTTTTTTCGGCTCAATACCCTAAAAGGTATCGCAAGAACTCACACTGTGGACCTTTTCAGGCTGAACACCCTAAAGGCGGCCAAATACGAGATACAAAAACCTTCAACGTGTCATGCAACATTGTTTCGTTGCAAGTTTTGGGTCGATGTTTCACGTTTTTCGCCTTGCGTGATCAACTTGTCGGGCAAGAAATATTTTTGTTACGGGTTGAAGAAAGTTGTTGCGAAAAGTAGAGCGTGAGTCTACTTTGAGCAACAAAGTTTGGCTTTGTTGCTCGTTTTTCATCAAATTCACAACTTGTTACGCAGCAAATTTGCTAATGTTGCGCGACTAGTTGAAGTCTTTTGTATATCGTATTTCTCCGCCTTAAGACGTACTAAAACCGCTTTTTAACTGCTGAAAGGTGCACCAAACACCTTAGTTATTTTATATAGGAGTCCTCGCCGGGTAACCAATACTCTTACGTAATCTGTTCTTACTGATTCTCTGTTCTGCTCGCCTCTGTCGTCACTGCTCCAAATGCTCTCTTCAGAAACAATCAAAGTAAATCCGTCACGTAGTACATACATCGTTCGATGCGCGCAGCGCTTGTAATTAGACAGAAAACCTTGTGGCAGGGTTTCATCTGGAAGGTGGATTCCATCAGCCTCTGTAAATTTTAGCTTGGACAGATAACCAGCTAAGACCTTGGTTTGCTCTTGTTCGTACTTGTTGCTCTGGGTAACATAGGCTGTCAATGAGAGAATAATTGTCTTTGGGACAGATACGCCGATGAACAAAAAAGGACTCGAGTTGAAGAAGAGTCAACCTTCTCGCTTTTACGACGACGTCTTAAACGTCCCTCTGAGAAACTTCGGAAAATAACGTGCGGATATCATACATCGAGTTTAAGTTATGTAACGATATTGTAAGTAAGGATTCATTTGGCTTAATTAGTACATTGTGTTTGTAAGTATTGTTTAGTATTTGTAGTAGTCGTAGTATTGTAAGTAGTGTGAGTGCTCTAATAAATAAATGAATTAAAAAAAAAAAAAAAAGAATATGAGAGCTTATGAGAATGTGAAAAATTGAGATTAAAACGCTATTCAGCGGGCGCGTTCTCTCATTTTTCGTGAGATCTTTTTCTGCGGATCGTAGAAAGAAAAAAAAGGCAAAAATTCCCCTCAAAAATTGAACCCGCAAACATTTTGTGCCAAACAGTATTGCGTGATTATGGCTCCTGAACTCACTTGATAATGGTCTTATCATGATCCTGCAGTCGACTATGCAACCTGGACATATTATATCTGCCTGAAGATATTTGGGAGATGATAGAACCAACCATGCCCGACATCGTGATCTCGTCCACTCATCTTCAAGGTGAATTACCTCTACAATATTCCTAACGTCGCTAAATGGGATTGGAAGTTCCTCTAGCTTGCTCTGTACACCTTTCTTAGCGACCCACACCTGTGATAAGAGTAAGAGTCAAGTTTGTGTTTATAGACTGTTTACGTTCGCAGACTTTCAAAAAATTCGCTGTCTCTCAACATTTTAAACATTTTAGGCTCTTAGTGCGTCACAACCTCGTCCCCAGGGCCCAAGCCAGGGAAAAGGCCCTGGGAACGAGGTTGAGTGCGTCATTGACTGAAACGCAATTATCTTAGCAAATGAAACCAGTGGGAAGACCGGGACTGTTTTGGAAATCTGTTCTTAATTAGCATAAACTTTTACGATTTTCTTCTTGGTTTTAAGGCCATGTTACACGAAGCAATTTTTCCTGCAACTTGCAACGCAACGTTTGTTGCGTTGCAAGTTGCAAGAAAAAATTCACGTGTAACACCCCATTTGCAACTACAATTGTTGCGTTGCGAGTTGGAAGAAAAGTAGACCGACCCTCTACTTTTCGCAACGTTGCGAGACAAGTTGCTTGCGTGTGACACCCCCTCTGCAACTTGAAAGGACTTTTATTCGTCATATCGTTGCGTTGCAAGTTGCAAGAAAAATTGCCTCGTGTGACATTGCCTACAGTTTCGATTGCAAACACTCAAGACAGTGTTTGATCGTATTTCCAAACACCTTGAGGATCATATGAAAGTAATGTGACACGAGCGTGGGACCTAGAAAAAAATCTGATTATAGTCACGATCGCTTGCTAAATTCACGTTTCTGACGATGGTTTTTCCTCAACACTGAGAATTGGCCCATATTATTTTACAGAGAGAAATTTACTACTCAATTCAAAACAACAGAAAGAAATGATAGGTCACCGTAGTCGTTTTCGAGAAAATGACGATTTACCTCTTTGGCGAGGTCCAGCCTTAAAGAAAAAAGCCGCCATTTTCTAATGCGAGCGCGCTAATCGCGCGTAAAATTATGCGCAGTAAGGATGCGCAATGCAATACTGGGGAATGACCTTAAAATCACTTTTATAATGGTTGACCTTTTTCCGCACATACATCGCGCGCGCGCGTTGTCGTGACCGTAGTAAGAGATGGGAAAACTGTCCGGACCGCGCTGACAACCGATCGGACTCCAGGATTTTTTACCGTTGTCTGTTGGAAAAAAAAATGCGCTATCCCACGTTGCATGCGGATCGAAAGGGGTGTGTTTGCTCTAACGATATATGACAATGATTGTATAGTAATGTTGCAGCACCTCTTAAGTTATTTTATGTTAAGTAGGTATCCTACCTTGCATCTTATTGATCTACCTCGAGGGGTTAAAAAGCTCAAATCATATCTTGCTGAGTACAAATCATCATCAGTTGGCTGTGTACTGAAAGTCTCCTGTAACACCTTTTTGTCGATTTGAACGCCCTCCTTGAAAGCAATTCGCCAATCGCTTTTCTTGCCCGATGCAGAGTTCTGTAGCTTGGCAACTGCCTCCGTAACGCGCCATATTTCGGAAACGTCCGCTGTTAATTAAAAATTAAGGAAGACTTACTAAGGCCCCGTCCACACTAATCCGTTTTCAAACGAAAACGGAGCTGTTTTGCTCCGGATACGGCTATCGTCCACACTACAACGCCGAAAACGATCACCGAAAACGGAGGCTTTCGAAAACGCTCTCCAGAGTGAAGCGATTTGAAAACGATGCTGTTTAAAAACGCTGTTTTCAAGTGTGGACGGAGAAAACGATGTTATCTGAAAACGGTGACGTCATCAAATTAGACACGACCAGGCGCCAGACCACTCGACCATGAGTATCCAAAATGGCGCCAACTTCGTGGACCGATATATTGAAATGCGCATGCGTCGAGTTCATTTGAGCATGTGCACTGGGGGTAAAAGCGTTTTCAAAACGGATACGGCGTAGTGTGAACGGGCGAAAACGATACGAAAACGATAAGTGTGGACGCAAATCTTTTTGAAAACGGAGCAAAACAGCTCCGTTTTCGTTTGAAAACGGATTAGTGTGGACGGGGCCTAAGACTGCACTGACCACGTTCAGATATGTCCAGGATTGAACACTAACGAGATTCAAATTCCTTATGATAAGCATCACAAAGGGTCCTCCTTGAGGAAAAGTCACTAAAACACACAGTTCTGTCAAATATGAAGTAATATGAAAATGTCAAATAACTCTGCCAAATAAGAAGTACTAATTAAACAATACTTGCGTTCAATCTTGGACATAAGTGACAGCCTATAGGTCGGCACACACGAGGGGACTAGTCCCTGCAACTAGTCCCCTCAAGAGTTTACACGAAGGGATTGGTCGCAGGGACTTGTCCCACGGGGACTGGTTTGAATTCGTGGGACTAGTCGCAAGGACCAAAGTTTGTCCCTGCGACTAGATTTTAAAGCAAAAATGGCCCGTTCGCAAGATGGGACTCGTCCCCGCGACTTATTGCAGAGACAAGTCATAGGGACTAGTCCACTCGTGTGTGCTGCCGACCTTAAAGTCCAGTTCAGATGCTTAACTTTTCATGAGCCGGACTTAATTCGAATTTGCACCGACCTAAATGATCAAAAGTAAGCCTGCTGATACAGACGTCGAACTTAATTCGCCGTTCTTTATTTAGTTTGAACCAAAGCACATCTGAATGAAGGAACTGCTCAGTTTCGGCACATGAAAAGTTTGAAGCCGTTCCAAAGCCGAAATTTTCGGCTGAGCTAGGCCGGAAGAACGGCTGAACCTCCCCACTGAAATTCAAACTGATTCACACGGACGCCGAACTTTTCATGAGCTTAGCAAAACGTATTTTGTTCGGCTAATGAAAATTTCGGCGTCTGAAGTGATATCAAAATACATAATCTATGAGAGGATTGCTTCAATGTAGTCGTCCATGTAGTAAAAACGACCTACTTGCGTGTCTGTATTAGAAATAAAGCTTCGGCCATGTTCCAGAGTGATCACCTTTGGGGGGCCCCTTTGGGGGCTTCATTCAGATTTTCGTGCGCGTGTATCTGCCTCTTTAACCACATGACCGTAAATCTCTCCCCACCCCGCCCCGGGTGACCGCCCTCTTACTCTAAGTAATGAAAACTGGAAATATCCCTCTTGTTTGACCTTCAGTTTCATGCTCTCTTTCTCTCATCGACTTTAAACCCGCTAAAATTAAGCCAGGAACATTAACCAGAGTTCTCCCTCATTTTAGCTGAAGCAGATGCTGTCATCATTTGTTTAGTCAGCTGGTTTTCCCCCTTGCTGATGTAAGTCAAGGAGAGTTAGACCAGACTCTTGCCGATTTTGTGATTACTTACGCACTCCTCGACCTTTATAGTTTTCATTTGTCATGATTTAATTGTTTCTTACCTCATCGGGATCCCGAATGATAGCGCTACCAAAGTGACACCACATGTCAGCTTCCTGAAATTGTTTGACTCAATTTGGCTTAATCTTACGCAGACATGCCAGCGCATGGTCCAGGAGGTCAGCTTGATAAGATGGAATGTCGCTTCGAATTCCGGCTTCCTAGAAAGATAGACATAATGAATAAGAGATAGAAAAGTAATCAAATATACTTGATCAAGGTACCTTATTCGTGGGAAATTTGTTCTATCTTTATAATTCAAATGCTTACTTGCATTTTTTGGCCACACCTTTGTGTGTATTAATCCGAACTTTTAGTTAAAATAAAAACTTAAGAACCCAGAGGTAATTTAACAAACCGATTCGTATTCCTCAGAAGGTCTTAGCCGATACTGGCAGCGTGATCCTGGTAACACCATACGCTCCGGCTCTTCAACAGGCTCAAGCTTGAGATCACACCCTTCTGGCAGATTTCTATCGTCTATGTAAGTACAAATAGTGTCCGATCTAACTCTCGCTGAGGCCTGTGAATAAATTTAAAAAAAAACACCTCAAACTAAGCTCGATAGCGAAATAAATGATCGTCTTCTTTTAACGGGCATGGAAACCTATATTTCTTATTGCATAATAACAGTGAACATATTATCTTCCTTAATTTTAAAAAAAATTAAAAATATATATCGGAAGGAATAAAAGAAACAGGTGAATGAGTGCACAAAACCGTTACTCTGGGATGCAAATTATGACCGCGAAAACAACGACTCTACGAACGCTAAGCTTTACGTCCGCGTCGTTTTAAATAGTGTAATTTTTCCACAAATTTTTTGTGATATTGTTCCATATGCTCGACGCTTTTTACCTAGCTGTCGAGTTTTTTTCCAAGTATTACTTAAATAAACTATATGCTTCGAGCTACCGCAAAATGTAACGTGGACTGATGAATAACGGGCGTTATTGGCACGAGTGCAGGCATAAATGGGTGAGATTGGCCCATCACATTTCTTAAGCGAGAATGGTGACCTATCATTTTTATTGTTTGTTGAGTAGAGAACATTCAAGGATTTCAAACAATTCATCGGTAACTTCTGAGCTGAGAATCGCCTTAAATTCGATAAATTAGACCACGCGGAGCTCCCCTTTTTTCTTTTTCCATCGAGTGAAGCAAGAAAAGGCGCGAGAGCTAAGAAAATCTGGGGGCCTCTTTCTATGGTATGTTCTCTCTTTTGCAGTGTGAATTTGTGATCCAAAATTCGAAGAAACTGCACTGATACACGGGTTTGGATAGGGTAAGGGCGTAGTTAGGAAGGGGGCCTGGGTGCCCGTGTTTCCCCCTACTGTAAGCCTTTTTATGCAAACAACCCATGGCAGGTATAAAGGTCAACATGACAAAGTGGTGAGTACCCTCACTTTGACACATTGTAACCACCCCCCCCCCCCTCCCCCGTTTAAAAAAGCCTGTCTTGGTCGCTGCAGGACGCTATGACAGTTGGACTTTAAACTTTTGTACACTCTCCATTCGACTCTCGCTCTCCGTATAACCGTAGCTTCACCTGTGTAAGTAACAGCAATTTACGAGTAATAAAGAGGCAATTTGCATACCACTGTGCGTTTCAAAAGAAGTTCAGCTTGTTTCACTCCTCTCTCTGATCCTCTCAGTTCGAACCTGTTTCCTCGAGGCAACAATTGCGCCCCAGTCAGCGTGCTGATATTTTGAAGATTATCTCCTCCCTTGCCGGCGACATGTCTCTTGAATTCATTTGGAATTTCAACAAGTTGCCAAGGATGTCTTTCTTCCTGGTTTTCGTTTCTCTCTCGGTCTTCGAGAAAATTGGCGCAAATAAGACATTCAGAATATGTTGTCTACAGAAAATTACCTTCACTTTTTTATGTTAATTACTGTTTCATCATTTTGTTCCTGATCATGACACTCCTGAAACAAAAATGAGGACGATAATTCTAACTAACCCATCGGTTTTAAGGGTTTTCAGTGCCAGTCTTGTTGCTAAGCAATGACGTGTCTTAGTGTCAAAAAGCTGAGTACGTATTTCTTCTCAGTTGACCACTAGCGCTTTAGAACAATCGATGCCAGAAATGAGAAGAGTTTATTGAAAGAGTGATTTTTATGGCGGTTTAGATGTATGAAACAATGAAAACGATTTGTGTGAAAAAGTTGTTTCCTTCGAGCTTATCTGTAGTTCTGTTTCAAAACGAGCCCTGCTTCAACACGCACCTTTGATTTGCGAGACAATGAAGGTGAAAGACTCATTTCAATATGAAAGGTTGTGGACCAAGACTCGTTTTGAAACAGAGGCAAGAGCAACTCCAGTTGGAAATAACTTATTGACAATTTGTTTGACAAGGTCTCTCCACCCTAATTAATGTGCTATCAGATCGAGTCTTCATTTCTTGACCAGTGGTTAGCAAATGAGCGACCTTGGAAATTCCGCTCAGGAGTGCGTTCCCTGGATATATATCATCAGTAATATTATTAGTAATAATATTATTAGTAATATTAGTAAGCTATGAACCTTGAAATATGGTTCAAAACCATACAAACGTCCCTAATTTTGAGCCAGCTTCCCCCAAAATAATATAAACTCTTAAAATTTTTATGATTTTCGTGCTACTCTTTAAAATGGGCAAACATACCGATTTTCTGTCATCTCAGCTTTTTTCAAATAGTAGGTGCACGACGGGATTTTACGGTTGTCACAGAAGTGGTAAAAAAATCTAAAAGTTTACATGGTTTCAGGAGGACGCTGTCTCAAAATCAGACTCGTTTGTTTGGACTTTGAACCACATTTCAAGGTCCATAACTCGGTCTCTGTTCACCCTAAAAGCATCATACTTCGTCAAATGACCAATCTCAAAATGATCTTTCATGTGGTGGTGTCAGTTTATCGACTGGTTAAAATTTGAGACTCGCCCCAGTTCCCTGCTGAATTTCGAAACGGTTAGTTGGCACTCACCACTTTTTGTTCAATGAGTTCCCTTGCGCGTGCTCGTTGCTCCTTATTACCGCTAACTAAAAATCCTCTTTGATCGTGGTGTGAACTGAGCTTGGCTCCAGACTCTAGTTCTATTTCTTTTATTGAGCTTCCTTTTTTCCGATCACAAAACCCATTAAGTCTCCCGGCACGGCTATAAACTCGGATGCTTCGTCTCTTCTTTTCCTTTGCCGACTATCTTTAGTTGATCTGTCGAGAATTGCACATTGCAGTGAGCAAATCAAATAACCATGATCATCAAGTTGAGGTTGAGTTCTTTTACAAAACTAATTTAATACGTGCAAACTGAGGCGGATACATGGACTTTGGAGAAGGGAGTTCAAGATACGGACCGGAAGGCATCTTTGCCCGGAATTTTTTTTAAATCGGTCGAAGACCTCGATCGGAAATAAGATTGCCAGCATTCTCAGGCCAAGTCAGTTTGTCACAATATCGTCTCATGTTTGTAATTTATGGGGTTCTACCAAAACCCCCCTGCATCCCCAGACAAATTAACTGAAGTACCTAAAATGTACTTCATAAAATGATGAACGGCTCAGTAGGACTCGAGCGACTTTACCTGTGAGATTTTACGATTCATTCGTGTGTTATTAAAAGCTTCTAGAAAGGTCAACTATAGCGTTTGCGGCAAACTGCAAAAACTAGGACTTTTGCCGTCTGTCTTCAGCTGAGAAACGTATCCATCAGAACACAAGGATAGGTTTTTCTATTTTGGCGTTATTTACAAGTTACTGGATTAGAAGAAATTCAGGGGTAATTTTGCCATTTGCCGTAAACGCCTCGAAACGTCTAGCTTGCTTGTAATTAAAAAAAAAAACTATATATAATCCGACTAATCATGCACAGTTTAAAGCATCTCGATCGAATATTTCGGAAAGTTATAATAATGAGAATCCGTTGCCATGTTTTTAAATACCATTCACATTAATCATCGATCACTTTCGACCAAGTTTTGCTACTCTGTTTCACCATGGCTTTACAGCGGTGTACCTCCACTGTTTCTTCTTGTTGAAAAACTTTAAATTTCCAATGTATGAAGGAAGTGCGTTTTTAAAAACTAATTCGACAATTAGTTTGAGAGTATCGGCAGTCAGCTGAATGTCACTTACTGATGTACGACCGACCGTGATTCGAATTTTACCTCTTATTCCTTTCATCTGATCTCCTGTTAACCTGGCCACGATCCTCCATATCCCTGAGATATATTTGTCAATACTCGAAAGGAGGAAGGTTGAAATTATAACCAAGTTTTCTACCTTCTGACCGGGCGGAAGTACTTCCTTGTAAACTTTTGTTACCAGTTTTCCCTCTCCCGCCGATGTCCGTGCCGACTTCAACAGAGCTGGGCCCCGTTTCTCGAAAGTCCCGGTAACTTAACGGGCCCGAAATCATATTTTGAAATCAAATTCTCAAGAAAAGTAGGGTCTGTTCTGGCCTCTAATGAAGTCCATTTTGTTTCTTTAGCTAATTACTTTACTGCATAATTTTAAAAACTTTTGAAAATCCCGTATGGAATGGAAAACAAAACGGGCCCGGTAATTACCGGGAGCTTCGAGAAACGGGCCCCTGGGCCGAAGAAGGAGTCCGATGGGAAATGCAGAAAAGCAAAATCGCGTAGCAACCAGACCAAGACTTACAGCAAGTTTTACAGCAAGTTTTACAGCTTTAAAAAGAAACGCAAAGAGTAAATACTGAAGTACAGCGAGCAGTTCAACAAGTATCCTTTACTCTATTAGTTTCATTGTTAAAACTTGTATTTCTCGTGGAGTTTGAAGAAATACGGGCCGTTATACCTTTGAGATTTGGCGCGTCACACGTGCTTTCTGATTGTGCTAAACGTCTTAGATTTTCATTGCATTCCTTAGAAAATGGCTTTTTCAGAAACTTAAATTCCTGATTTTAACAATTACCTGATACCGGTATTCGTCCTTACGAAGTTGAAGAGCGAAGGTAAGCGCGCTATTAACGCGATACAGGAGAATCGCTGTCACCAGTTAGAACGCGTAAACGCTCCCAGTCTGTCAAATTTGTAAATTACCTAAACTATGAACCGAAGAAAGTCTCTAGACGATCTCGAAGTTTACACAGGAACTCGCCTTACAAGTATTCTCAATACGATGAAGACGATTGATTCGTCCTTACGAAGTTGAAGAGCGAAGGTAAGCGCGCTATTAACGCGACACAGGAGAATCGCTGTCACCAGTTAGAACGCGTAAACGCTCCCAGTCTGTCAAATTTGTAAATTACCTGAACTATGAACCGAAGAAAGTCTCTAGACGATCTCGAAGTTTACACAGGAACTCGCCTTACAAGTATTCTCAATACGATGAAGACGATTGATTCGGTGATAAACAATTTGTGTTGTTGTAATTTTGGCAGTGTAGTCATTTTAAATCTCTGTCAGTGTATTTGAATCATTTTTTGTATTCAGTATTAACAAGCAATTAAATAGACCTCTTTAGCTTGGGCAGTTTGTTTTCCCATTTCAGATCACGTGATATTCTCTAGAGAATTATTCTTTTATCTATCTAAAAATTATTCATTCATACGCACGGGACTATTTGAAAATTTGAAAGCAATGTTTCCCAAGAGTATCATCACATGGTCTGAAATGGGGCAACAAAACGTCCAAGCTAAAGAGGTCTATTGAGCGCTCCGAACTTCTATTGTTGCAATTTCAATGGTAGAGCTGTCCATGGGCTTTTCCGTTAGAGTTTGTATGCAAATCTAGGGTTGGAAGTAGAGTTGAGATCAGTGCGTGACTAACTTAGCGGAAAACTCGACCAGTTAGCTAAGAATTAATTCTCTCTCTCGATTCATCGCCAAAGCTAGAATAGAATACAATAATAGAATAGAATACAAACTTTACTTATCCACGGGATCATTTCACTAAAAAGTGGTCTTCTAAAGAGCCGTGCACTTTAACCTTAAATATATAATTTAATACCTAAAAACTAAGACTAAAAATTTACGAACTATTTTAACTATTTTAACTTAACTTATTATCAACTTATTTTAATTATTTTAACTTAACTTAGACAAAAAAAATTGAATTAAGTTATTTCTAACTTACAATAGCGGAATAAAAACTATTCAAAGTAGTGGCCTGCTTAGCCTCCACTAACAGACTGTTCCATGTTACTGCGCCCCTATAACGAACGCTCTTCTTGAGGGCCTCAGTGTTCGGCCGCGGAATGAACAGGTTATGTTGGGCGCCCCAGGATTATGTCTGCTGAGTTGGAGAGGTCAGATATCAGATAAAAAAACGGAGCAACTTCAGAATACCTCGCAACTCACGCCCTCCTTAAATCTACTGCTACCATGGTCCGCAGTCCGCAGTCGGCTAGGAAGTCAATGTGTATTTACTAAATGCTGCTGCGGTCCGCAGTC
>JAHPZR010046892.1:15000-16816 GCA_019787425.1 Platygyra sinensis | reverse complement strand
ATGAGACACAAAGCAAGGTCTCCCCTCTTTCAATGTTGATAATCAGGTTATTTTTCCCTTTTTCTTGGAAAAAAGCAACATTTTCCAACATTGATCAGGGGGAATGGGAGATAATAGTTTTATTATACGCTGAACAAAACAATGGAAGTCATGTTTTTGCTTCTCCACTGAAGGCAAGCAACATAAAACACTCATGCCGTGTTTTCACGAGAAAGGTCTACTACAGTTACTGCTTACCGAGGTTTCGTACTAAAACGCAGTTACTAGAGACGCTGTTTACATGGAACTAATTAGCTGAAGTAGGCCGCATACAATGGGCCGTTTGAGGTTTTTCTCGGAGAACAAGTGCTGCAATGTTGCAAAGAAACTATTTGAAAATTACAAATTTCTGACTCCAATGTCGAACGCAGGTCGCTGTTAATCTGCAGGCGGTTATGTCGACCCAAATCCTCCTTAAATGTAAAGCTCTGTAGATGAATAGTGGCAAGAAATTTTGATATCTCATCGAACCTCTTCCCGCAAAACACCTGAAATGGCAATCTGCCGCGGAGCTATGTAAACGTTTAACGGTACTTCTTCTTACTGAGGGCCGCTCTAACGATTTCTTTTCTTGTCCATAGACTTCGATTATCATTTTTTGCTCTCTCTTTCTGTGGTAGGTCTTCTTTTAGCAGCTTTTAGTTGCGCCTGCCTGTACACCGCTACCGAGCTAGTGAACTTCTAACAGAATAAAGTATTGAAGATGAAAGGAAAATGTGCAGTCCAGGATATTTTTGCGTAAACATGATTAATTTAGCCTTTTTGCCCGTTGACCTTGAAGCCTACTTACATCAGGAGGAATCTTTGTCCTTTTTTCTCTTTTTTTACACGCTGAACTCGTGAACACTTGCTGCCAACATGTTGCGACAACGTCTGCTTTTCCTCGGTTACCGTCGGTTACTGAGCTAAACCATGCCTGTCGACAAACTTAGGTTGGCTTACTTTTGATTTTGCCGCCATTTACCGCAATTTGTTACTGTGTTTACATGACTAAAAACTTCACTTCAGTAAAGTAAAACCAAAACCAAGGTAAACATTTCTCGTGAACACGAAGTCAATGTGAACTTGACATGATTACCATTCGAAATCATGCACCGAGGTCATACATGACATGATTACCTGTCACCTTGAGTGTCCTTGACATGATTATTGACTTACTAATCTGCGGCTAGATGACGTCACGGGCACTGATTTCAAAAATTTACCGTACGCTTTCGGCCAATCAGAATAGACATAGAGAGTTCAATGTATAATGATTAGGCTAACTGGAGCGCTGCTTACCCCTAAATGAAACTACATGTAAATGAGTCAACATACTGCAGTCCGCAAAATACATGTACACCTCCTCTGATCCCGGGTGCTATGAATGCTTACACGTGAACTTGCATATGGAAGATCTGACAGATTTTCAAAAGCTCTAAAAGCTTATAACAACGCGCATATCTTCAAAACAAAATGCTAAAACAGTTTTCAAGATGTTACTTACATTTTGCGAATTCCGGGTTGCTTGGAAGACCACGGATAGCGTTCTGACAAGCTTCAGACACATTCGGGAACACAAATCCAGCGGCAGTTGAAGACGAAACATAATATTTATTTTTCGAATACAACCCTGTCAGCTCTCGAACCGTGCTTGCACGCAGTGAGCTGGTAGAATCGACATGGGAAAGGAAACAGATCATAAGAATAACCAGGTGCGTCATGATTACCCGTTGTAAGAGCTCCAGTTGTCCTACTGTGTTGTCATGTACTAACTTAACCTCTCTACTAACTATGA
>JAHPZR010046892.1:0-5000 GCA_019787425.1 Platygyra sinensis | reverse complement strand
TGGAGCTCTTACAACGGGTAATCATGACGCACCTGGTTATTCTTATGATCTGTTTCCTTTCCCATGTCGATTCTACCAGCTCACTGCGTGCAAGCACGGTTCGAGAGCTGACAGGGTTGTATTCGAAAAATAAATATTATGTTTCGTCTTCAACTGCCGCTGGATTTGTGTTCCCGAATGTGTCTGAAGCTTGTCAGAACGCTATCCGTGGTCTTCCAAGCAACCCGGAATTCGCAAAATGTAAGTAACATCTTGAAAACTGTTTTAGCATTTTGTTTTGAAGATATGCGCGTTGTTATAAGCTTTTAGAGCTTTTGAAAATCTGTCAGATCTTCCATATGCAAGTTCACGTGTAAGCATTCATAGCACCCGGGATCAGAGGAGGTGTACATGTATTTTGCGGACTGCAGTATGTTGACTCATTTACATGTAGTTTCATTTAGGGGTAAGCAGCGCTCCAGTTAGCCTAATCATTATACATTGAACTCTCTATGTCTATTCTGATTGGCCGAAAGCGTACGGTAAATTTTTGAAATCAGTGCCCGTGACGTCATCTAGCCGCAGATTAGTAAGTCAATAATCATGTCAAGGACACTCAAGGTGACAGGTAATCATGTCATGTATGACCTCGGTGCATGATTTCGAATGGTAATCATGTCAAGTTCACATTGACTTCGTGTTCACGAGAAATGTTTACCTTGGTTTTGGTTTTACTTTACTGAAGTGAAGTTTTTAGTCATGTAAACACAGTAACAAATTGCGGTAAATGGCGGCAAAATCAAAAGTAAGCCAACCTAAGTTTGTCGACAGGCATGGTTTAGCTCAGTAACCGACGGTAACCGAGGAAAAGCAGACGTTGTCGCAACATGTTGGCAGCAAGTGTTCACGAGTTCAGCGTGTAAAAAAAGAGAAAAAAGGACAAAGATTCCTCCTGATGTAAGTAGGCTTCAAGTCAACGGGCAAAAAGGCTAAATTAATCATGTTTACGCAAAAATATCCTGGACTGCACATTTTCCTTTCATCTTCAATACTTTATTCTGTTAGAAGTTCACTAGCTCGGTAGCGGTGTACAGGCAGGCGCAACTAAAAGCTGCTAAAAGAAGACCTACCACAGAAAGAGAGAGCAAAAATGATAATCGAAGTCTATGGACAAGAAAAGAAATCGTTAGAGCGGCCCTCAGTAAGAAGAAGTACCGTTAAACGTTTACATAGCTCCGCGGCAGATGCCATTTCAGGTGTTTTTGCGGGAAGAGGTTCGATGAGATATCAAAATTTTCTTGCCACTATTCATCTACAGAGCTTTACATTTAAGGAGGATTTGGGTCGACATAACCGCCTGCAGATTAACAGCGACCTGCGTTCGACATTGGAGTCAGAAATTTGTAATTTTCAAATAGTTTCTTTGCAACATTGCAGCACTTGTTCTCCGAGAAAACCTCAAACGGCCCATTGTATGCGGCCTACTTCAGCTAATTAGTTCCATGTAAACAGCGTCTCTAGTAACTGCGTTTTAGTTACGAAACCTCGGTAAGCAGTAACTGTAGTAGACCTTTCTCGTGAAAACACGGCATGAGTGTTTTATGTTGCTTGCCTTCAGTGGAGAAGCAAAAACATGACTTCCATTGTTTTGTTCAGCGTATAATAAAACTATTATCTCCCATTCCCCCTGATCAATGTTGGAAAATGTTGCTTTTTTCCAAGAAAAAGGGAAAAATAACCTGATTATCAACATTGAAAGAGGGGAGACCTTGCTTTGTGTCTCATTTCTTGTGCCTGGCATTGTACAGTAGTAATCAAAGATTATGAGAGTATGTTTCACACCGTAACTTTAATATACTAGATACCTTAAATGATTTCAGGAGTTGACATTCAACCTCTGTCTATTGCTAAAATTAAAATTTTTCATCAACAACCAGGGTTTGACAGACTTGCCAGTGAAGAGGTCCCTGTATAAACTACATTGCGTGATGGCGCCAGTTTCCATAGACTCACGAGTTTGTTATTATGACTAAAATATTTACATCACTCTTCAAATTTCTTGCTAAATGTTCTCACAGTGGGTTCTTTTGTATGTTAAAAACCAATGTAAAAACTGGCTTTCTTCTCAAGTATGCTAGTGATCATGAGTATGGTGTTAATTTTATCCATACATGAGCTTGTGAACTTGCTCCTTCAATGGAAATTGTACCACATTTTTGAAGAGACTTGACAAGATACCATTTTATCTATTTACTTTTAAAGCTTGTTCAAAGAAATTGTCGTATGTCTTTAGATGTTACGATTGATCAAGAATAAAATGCAGTGATACATAACACAGCAAGCCTTGTGTTTGGAATGTTAACTATTAAATAAACTCTTAATTTATATACTTTCTTGCCAAAATGAATTTTTCCAGAGGGAATTTAGGAGGGGGGGTTAAGTAATACTTGTTAAAATCTGGAAGGTTGGAGGAGGAGGTATTTTTCAGTTGAAAAGCAGAAATTCAGGAGAAGGGGAAAGTCCCTCCATGATGGGGGATGAATATTTTCTAGTTTTATTACTCAGTTATACTGTGGTCTTAATTGTGTTCATAGTATGCAGCCCTAATGCAGGGTTGAGCCAAGTTTCATGGGATGGTTCACCTTGGTATGATCTTGCGAAACCGCCCCACAGCAGAGGCAAAAATGAATGACATGGCCAAACCATGTGCTGTTCATTTTTGTCTCCATCTGCTGTGTTATTCTTGTTCTCTTTTGTAGCTTCTTTCATTTTCATTGTTTTGGAGTTTTCCTTGAACTGTTTTTTCACTCTGATTGTATTTAACAAAAAAGGGAATGCAGTACCAATGAAGACTAGAGACTAGTGATTTTGTTTTGTTTTATACCTCTATTAGGTGGCCAGTTGTCTCATCCCCCCAGAGACAGTGGCTGCTTAATTATAGAGGTGTGACTGTACTCTACAGAAAAATAGTGGACTAATGTCATTATGTTACATCTGTCTTTGAAACTTCACAAAAATAATGATGTCAGCAATAAACAGCTATTTAAGTTAAATCGTAGAAAATGAACACACTCATAATCTTTTATTGCTATAAGTAAAAAATTATTATTTGTTGATTCAAGATCACTTGTTTGAATTGTTGCTTAGCAGTGATTGTCCAAACTTTTATTTCATACTTCGATATCTCTTCTGAAATCTTCCCACTTTCTTATTCCAAAAGGATAGAATAAACATGGTGGGCTCTTTAATTTCAGACATTGATGCCACAGGACGACCAAACAGTGGGGTGTTGACAGGAAATCTTGTGTGGCTGGGGTCTTATGCCACATGCAAAGCTATTCCTGATGCACACTATTGCCTTCTTCCTGATATCACAATATTGATCAAGAATGGAAACAAATCAACTGTATGTATTGACAATTCCTATTAAACAGATGATTTTTAAATCTCATCTGGGGGGGGGGGCCCTTAGTTGTTTAAATCAACTGAGCTCATCTACAGTTTCCTGACCTTGCTACATGTAAAATTATTCCGAAAGGAGATTGTAAGATACAACAGCTAGAAATGTAATCCACACTTCTGTGAAGTCAGGACTAACTTAATTTAGTTGAAGATCCTACACAAAATTCTGTACAAAATGCATACCAAGTTCTTATAATACCTGTAGAATCATCTTTCAAGACTTTACAAAACGTCAGTTTCATAAAATGGCTGTAAATTGTGAAGTACATGTACTATGTACACTTAAACAGTGTGCCAGCACAGGAAAAAAAAACCGTTAAAGTCCTCAAACATTTTAATTATGGCTTTTTTGGGAACTTAAGATATTGCTCTCACTATCCATGTTAGAATAATGTGTAGTTGCTGTTGCCCATTGCTGATATTTGCCATATACATGTATATGCATCAATTGAAGGCTATTCACAACTGCTACAAAATATGCCCCTTACTTAAGATGGAGTGTAATTCAAATGAATATCTGTGCTTTGAGACTGATAATTACATGACAAATTGATCCAGTGATCTTGTTGCAGAAATACTAAACCAAAGACAGTTATTCAAAAGATAAAAATGTTCGCTGGCTAAAAAAAAATTAAAAATGTCCTATCCTAGCTGCACTTCAATTTTTAATCAAAGACAGCTAATTAAATATACATAAATTAGTGTCAAATGGCTGAGGGTCCTCTCCTAGCTTGAAGAGAGTAAAAATATTTTGAACTACCTTTTTTGCCATAATCATTCACTTGCCAAGCCCAATAATTTGAGCAAAATTGGTGGATTGAGCTGTATCACCTTCTGCCTTGTTCTGACTGGGTTTATACAGTACCACAGTTGAACTGTGTCTTATTTTTTTGTTTCTACCAACAAGAAAATACCTTATATAGAATGGGGACTGGATGGAGATTGTAAGATACAACAGCTAGAAATGTAATCCACACTTCTGTGAAGTCAGGACTAACTTAATTTAGTTGAAGATCCTACACAAAAATTCTGTACAAAATGCATACCAAGTTCTTATAATACCTGTAGAATCATCTTTCAAGACTTTACAAAACGTCAGTTTCATAAAATGGCTGTAAATTGTGAAGTACATGTACTATGTACACTTAAACAGTGTGCCAGCACAGGAAAAAAAAAACCGTTAAAGTCCTCAAACATTTTAATTATGGCTTTTTTGGGAACTTAAGATATTGCTCTCACTATCCATGTTAGAATAATGTGTAGTTGCTGTTGCCCATTGCTGATATTTGCCATATACATGTATATGCATCAATTGAAGGCTATTCACAACTGCTACAAAATATGCCCCTTACTTAAGATGGAGTGTAATTCAAATGAATATCTGTGCTTTGAGACTGATAATTACATGACAAATTGATCCAGTGATCTTGTTGCAGAAATACTAAACCAAAGACAGTTATTCAAAAGATAAAAATGTTCGCTGGCTAAAAAAAATTAAAAATGTCCTATCCTAGCTGCACTTCAATTTTTAATCAAAGACAGCTAATTAAATATACATA
>JAHPZR010046891.1:0-11140 GCA_019787425.1 Platygyra sinensis | reverse complement strand
TTTCTATTTCAAATAAAGTGACATTTCGAATTTTTTTTTACTGAAAAATGGGGGGTGGATATCCACCCTATCCACCCCCCCTGTATCCGCCCCTGGATACGGTGTGATAGATTATGATGACATGTGATGCGTCGAGCCCAGACTTTCGCGGCTTGTTTTGACTACGTAAGCGTAAAAGTACCAGCATGCTTTCGTACGAGGTTGACTTTAGTGGTAATCAACAAAAGAGAAGATTGTGATGTGTGATGCGATCACAACTTTTAGGTGGCGATGACATTCTCCCTAAATCGTGCATGGTATAATGGTATATATTCAGAGAGAACAACCCCCTTTGATCGAATCAACAATTATCTACGCCATGTTAATTTAAAATTATCTCTTTAATTCTCACACTTTCACGCTTTGGTTTATTCTGTTGTTGCTATTATTTACATTAGTATTTTCTACTTATTATAAATTCAACTTCCATCGCTTTGTAACTAGCCTGCGAACGCAGACGTATTTCCTTTCGGCGGAACCAGTGACAGCCGGAAATACGTCTGTGTTCGCAGGCTACTTTGTAACTGAACATGACAAAGGTTTCTGTTGAAAGATGTTTATTTCAAAACAAAAAAAAAAACTGAAAAGTGTTGTAGTTTTCTTAAAATTCTTCACTTCTATACTACTTTCAAGCCACTTTTCCAAAAATGCTCTAACTTCCAAACGGGCTCAAATTCATGACATATTTTTCAACAAACTCGATCGTAGCCTTCTGTCATGCACCTCCATAACCCCGAAATTCAAACGAAGCACGCTGTTGAGCTGTAAAATTGTAAATAGATATAAATATGTCGCCTCTTATGTCTGATGAGGACAAATAATTTGGCGGATTTTTAGTTTTACATTTTAGAAAGTGACGACGTCACGTGAAAACGATCTACAAAATACTTAAATGTGAATATTAAATCAATATTTAATGGCACTCCAGATAGCCTGAGTACTTATCAGTCCAAAGCGACAAAATCTTACCAGGGGGGACGTGTAGAGAGTGTGGGTTTTCCTTTCCTTGCTGAAAGAAAATCGAAGGAATGGAATATGCTGTGACGACAAACTCATATTTTTAAAACTGTATTTTTTTATAATTTAGATGGCTTTTGACTGAGACACTCTGTACCATTATGACGAATGCACAGTTCTCTCCTCACCCTCTGCTCCCTACCCTAGAAAAAACAATGCTTTCATTACGCAAGTACTGATCCCGTGACTAAGTGACTCATTGCACCTCATAGTTAGTAGAGAGGTTAAGTTAGTACATGACAACACAGTAGGACAACTGGAGCTCTTACAACGGGTAATCATGACGCACCTGGTTATTCTTATGATCTGTTTCCTTTCCCATGTCGATTCTACCAGCTCACTGCGTGCAAGCACGGTTCGAGAGCTGACAGGGTTGTATTCGAAAAATAAATATTATGTTTCGTCTTCAACTGCCGCTGGATTTGTGTTCCCGAATGTGTCTGAAGCTTGTCAGAACGCTATCCGTGGTCTTCCAAGCAACCCGGAATTCGCAAAATGTAAGTAACATCTTGAAAACTGTTTTAGCATTTTGTTTTGAAGATATGCGCGTTGTTATAAGCTTTTAGAGCTTTTGAAAATCTGTCAGATCTTCCATATGCAAGTTCACGTGTAAGCATTCATAGCACCCGGGATCAGAGGAGGTGTACATGTATTTTGCGGACTGCAGTATGTTGACTCATTTACATGTAGTTTCATTTAGGGGTAAGCAGCGCTCCAGTTAGCCTAATCATTATACATTGAACTCTCTATGTCTATTCTGATTGGCCGAAAGCGTACGGTAAATTTTTGAAATCAGTGCCCGTGACGTCATCTAGCCGCAGATTAGTAAGTCAATAATCATGTCAAGGACACTCAAGGTGACAGGTAATCATGTCATGTATGACCTCGGTGCATGATTTCGAATGGTAATCATGTCAAGTTCACATTGACTTCGTGTTCACGAGAAATGTTTACCTTGGTTTTGGTTTTACTTTACTGAAGTGAAGTTTTTAGTCATGTAAACACAGTAACAAATTGCGGTAAATGGCGGCAAAATCAAAAGTAAGCCAACCTAAGTTTGTCGACAGGCATGGTTTAGCTCAGTAACCGACGGTAACCGAGGAAAAGCAGACGTTGTCGCAACATGTTGGCAGCAAGTGTTCACGAGTTCAGCGTGTAAAAAAAGAGAAAAAAGGACAAAGATTCCTCCTGATGTAAGTAGGCTTCAAGTCAACGGGCAAAAAGGCTAAATTAATCATGTTTACGCAAAAATATCCTGGACTGCACATTTTCCTTTCATCTTCAATACTTTATTCTGTTAGAAGTTCACTAGCTCGGTAGCGGTGTACAGGCAGGCGCAACTAAAAGCTGCTAAAAGAAGACCTACCACAGAAAGAGAGAGCAAAAATGATAATCGAAGTCTATGGACAAGAAAAGAAATCGTTAGAGCGGCCCTCAGTAAGAAGAAGTACCGTTAAACGTTTACATAGCTCCGCGGCAGATGCCATTTCAGGTGTTTTGCGGGAAGAGGTTCGATGAGATATCAAAATTTTCTTGCCACTATTCATCTACAGAGCTTTACATTTAAGGAGGATTTGGGTCGACATAACCGCCTGCAGATTAACAGCGACCTGCGTTCGACATTGGAGTCAGAAATTTGTAATTTTCAAATAGTTTCTTTGCAACATTGCAGCACTTGTTCTCCGAGAAAACCTCAAACGGCCCATTGTATGCGGCCTACTTCAGCTAATTAGTTCCATGTAAACAGCGTCTCTAGTAACTGCGTTTTAGTTACGAAACCTCGGTAAGCAGTAACTGTAGTAGACCTTTCTCGTGAAAACACGGCATGAGTGTTTTATGTTGCTTGCCTTCAGTGGAGAAGCAAAAACATGACTTCCATTGTTTTGTTCAGCGTATAATAAAACTATTATCTCCCATTCCCCCTGATCAATGTTGGAAAATGTTGCTTTTTTCCAAGAAAAAGGGAAAAATAACCTGATTATCAACATTGAAAGAGGGGAGACCTTGCTTTGTGTCTCATTTCTTGTGCCTGGCATTGTACAGTAGTAATCAAAGATTATGAGAGTATGTTTCACACCGTAACTTTAATATACTAGATACCTTAAATGATTTCAGGAGTTGACATTCAACCTCTGTCTATTGCTAAAATTAAAATTTTTCATCAACAACCAGGGTTTGACAGACTTGCCAGTGAAGAGGTCCCTGTATAAACTACATTGCGTGATGGCGCCAGTTTCCATAGACTCACGAGTTTGTTATTATGACTAAAATATTTACATCACTCTTCAAATTTCTTGCTAAATGTTCTCACAGTGGGTTCTTTTGTATGTTAAAAACCAATGTAAAAACTGGCTTTCTTCTCAAGTATGCTAGTGATCATGAGTATGGTGTTAATTTTATCCATACATGAGCTTGTGAACTTGCTCCTTCAATGGAAATTGTACCACATTTTTGAAGAGACTTGACAAGATACCATTTTATCTATTTACTTTTAAAGCTTGTTCAAAGAAATTGTCGTATGTCTTTAGATGTTACGATTGATCAAGAATAAAATGCAGTGATACATAACACAGCAAGCCTTGTGTTTGGAATGTTAACTATTAAATAAACTCTTAATTTATATACTTTCTTGCCAAAATGAATTTTTCCAGAGGGAATTTAGGAGGGGGGGTTAAGTAATACTTGTTAAAATCTGGAAGGTTGGAGGAGGAGGTATTTTTCAGTTGAAAAGCAGAAATTCAGGAGAAGGGGGAAAGTCCCTCCATGATGGGGGATGAATATTTTCTAGTTTTATTACTCAGTTATACTGTGGTCTTAATTGTGTTCATAGTATGCAGCCCTAATGCAGGGTTGAGCCAAGTTTCATGGGATGGTTCACCTTGGTATGATCTTGCGAAACCGCCCCACAGCAGAGGCAAAAATGAATGACATGGCCAAACCATGTGCTGTTCATTTTTGTCTCCATCTGCTGTGTTATTCTTGTTCTCTTTTGTAGCTTCTTTCATTTTCATTGTTTTGGAGTTTTCCTTGAACTGTTTTTTCACTCTGATTGTATTTAACAAAAAAGGGAATGCAGTACCAATGAAGACTAGAGACTAGTGATTTTGTTTTGTTTTATACCTCTATTAGGTGGCCAGTTGTCTCATCCCCCCAGAGACAGTGGCTGCTTAATTATAGAGGTGTGACTGTACTCTACAGAAAAATAGTGGACTAATGTCATTATGTTACATCTGTCTTTGAAACTTCACAAAAATAATGATGTCAGCAATAAACAGCTATTTAAGTTAAATCGTAGAAAATGAACACACTCATAATCTTTTATTGCTATAAGTAAAAAATTATTATTTGTTGATTCAAGATCACTTGTTTGAATTGTTGCTTAGCAGTGATTGTCCAAACTTTTATTTCATACTTCGATATCTCTTCTGAAATCTTCCCACTTTCTTATTCCAAAAGGATAGAATAAACATGGTGGGCTCTTTAATTTCAGACATTGATGCCACAGGACGACCAAACAGTGGGGTGTTGACAGGAAATCTTGTGTGGCTGGGGTCTTATGCCACATGCAAAGCTATTCCTGATGCACACTATTGCCTTCTTCCTGATATCACAATATTGATCAAGAATGGAAACAAATCAACTGTATGTATTGACAATTCCTATTAAACAGATGATTTTTAAATCTCATCTGGGGGGGGGGGCCCTTAGTTGTTTAAATCAACTGAGCTCATCTACAGTTTCCTGACCTTGCTACATGTAAAATTATTCCGAAAGGAGATTGTAAGATACAACAGCTAGAAATGTAATCCACACTTCTGTGAAGTCAGGACTAACTTAATTTAGTTGAAGATCCTACACAAAAATTCTGTACAAAATGCATACCAAGTTCTTATAATACCTGTAGAATCATCTTTCAAGACTTTACAAAACGTCAGTTTCATAAAATGGCTGTAAATTGTGAAGTACATGTACTATGTACACTTAAACAGTGTGCCAGCACAGGAAAAAAAAACCGTTAAAGTCCTCAAACATTTTAATTATGGCTTTTTTGGGAACTTAAGATATTGCTCTCACTATCCATGTTAGAATAATGTGTAGTTGCTGTTGCCCATTGCTGATATTTGCCATATACATGTATATGCATCAATTGAAGGCTATTCACAACTGCTACAAAATATGCCCCTTACTTAAGATGGAGTGTAATTCAAATGAATATCTGTGCTTTGAGACTGATAATTACATGACAAATTGATCCAGTGATCTTGTTGCAGAAATACTAAACCAAAGACAGTTATTCAAAAGATAAAAATGTTCGCTGGCTAAAAAAAAATTAAAAATGTCCTATCCTAGCTGCACTTCAATTTTTAATCAAAGACAGCTAATTAAATATACATAAATTAGTGTCAAATGGCTGAGGGTCCTCTCCTAGCTTGAAGAGAGTAAAAATATTTTGAACTACCTTTTTTGCCATAATCATTCACTTGCCAAGCCCAATAATTTTGAGCAAAATTGGTGGATTGAGCTGTATCACCTTCTGCCTTGTTCTGACTGGGTTTATACAGTACCACAGTTGAACTGTGTCTTATTTTTTTGTTTCTACCAACAAGAAAATACCTTATATAGAATGGGGACTGGATGGAGATTGTAAGATACAACAGCTAGAAATGTAATCCACACTTCTGTGAAGTCAGGACTAACTTAATTTAGTTGAAGATCCTACACAAAAATTCTGTACAAAATGCATACCAAGTTCTTATAATACCTGTAGAATCATCTTTCAAGACTTTACAAAACGTCAGTTTCATAAAATGGCTGTAAATTGTGAAGTACATGTACTATGTACACTTAAACAGTGTGCCAGCACAGGAAAAAAAAAACCGTTAAAGTCCTCAAACATTTTAATTATGGCTTTTTTGGGAACTTAAGATATTGCTCTCACTATCCATGTTAGAATAATGTGTAGTTGCTGTTGCCCATTGCTGATATTTGCCATATACATGTATATGCATCAATTGAAGGCTATTCACAACTGCTACAAAATATGCCCCTTACTTAAGATGGAGTGTAATTCAAATGAATATCTGTGCTTTGAGACTGATAATTACATGACAAATTGATCCAGTGATCTTGTTGCAGAAATACTAAACCAAAGACAGTTATTCAAAAGATAAAAATGTTCGCTGGCTAAAAAAAAATTAAAAATGTCCTATCCTAGCTGCACTTCAATTTTTAATCAAAGACAGCTAATTAAATATACATAAATTAGTGTCAAATGGCTGAGGGTCCTCTCCTAGCTTGAAGAGAGTAAAAATATTTTGAACTACCTTTTTTGCCATAATCATTCACTTGCCAAGCCCAATAATTTTGAGCAAAATTGGTGGATTGAGCTGTATCACCTTCTGCCTTGTTCTGACTGGGTTTATACAGTACCACAGTTGAACTGTGTCTTATTTTTTTGTTTCTACCAACAAGAAAATACCTTATATAGAATGGGGACTGTGTCTACCTGCTGCCTGTAGTGATGACGATATAGGTTTTGGCTTTGTGGACATTGCAGAAAGTAAGTAACTGTTGTTTTTTTTTCTGATTTTATTGATTTAAATCCTGAAGTTTTAAAGAGCCAATTTAGCAAATTAACTTATTGCCTATAGGCTCGTAAGTTACCCTTCATGATGGACACTTCTAAAATTCTTTAATGTAAGTTTTCAACTTTTTAGTGATCAACCCCAATCAGTGACCGCTTCCAGCAATTCTACATTGATCTAGATTTAGAAACGTAAAAACTGCATGAAAATCACCTTTTAGATTTGTGAAAAATACCATGTTGTTTTTGTTGATCTCACTAGCATTTATAAAACCTAAAATAAGTGCCAATTTTTTTTTCAGATAGGGTGGGTTAGTTTTAGGATTTCTTTCAGATACATTGTATTGTTTAAGTCAATTTTCTCACATCATTTTTTTTTTCACTTATCCCGAAAAAGTCAAACGAGGAATATCTTCAAAGTTTTTTTCAGCTTCTCATCATTTTCATCAAAATAGCCAAATGCTGACTTTTTTGTGCTTTCTGACTGTTTGGCCTCCTTGATTGAGGGCTGTCAAAAAATGGTGCGAAATGAAATGCTCGCTGTTTTAAAAATGTGCCATTATCAAAGCTACATTTGAATTTGGTGCCTTGTTACATTATGGAGGACTTTCAAAGCAATGTCAAGGTAATAAGGAGTTAAGTAAAAGCAAACAGAACATACACAGAGATAAGCAATTTATTTAAGCATGAAGAGGCTTCTTGGAAAGAAACTTGCACTTATAACTCGCGAGAAAGTTGCGAGAAATTAGTCGTTTTCTGGCAAGCTAACTGCTAAGTAATTTATTCACTTCAATGGTTCCCACGAGACGAGAGAGACGAGAGTCTCGTCTCTAGTCAAGGAGGCCAAACAAAGAAAGTGGAAAAAAGTCAACAGTTTCCTATTTTGATGAAAATGCAAAAAGCTGTAAAGACTCGATAAATTTCTCATTTTGACTTTTTTGCGATAAGTGAAAAAATGAGGACGTGAGAAAATTGATTTAAACAATATCCAAGAGAAATCCAAAAAATTCCCCACCCTATCTGAAAAAAATTGGCACTTATTTTAGGTTTTATAAATGCTAGTGAGATCAACAAAAACGGCATGGTATTTTTCGTTTTGCATATAAATCACAGATCAAAAAAGGTGGTTTTCTTGCAGTTTTGCAGTTTCTACTGATTAACTACCTTTTTAATTTTTCAGTCAACTTTTAAATATCTCTTAAATCCTAATACTCTGGAGATAAAAAAAAAATAAAACGTGTCAGAGGCTTTATGGTATGGGAAATGTCTTGCAGAAATGCACATTTAAAGAGATGCCAAACTAAAAAACTCAAAATCCAGGAGATCACCAATTATACCTTTGTGTTAAAAGTCAAGAGATCTGTTAATTAAGTATCAAAAATGCATCAAGTATCCAAATTTTTCTGCCCAAAAATGCCACATATCGGCCAAAACATATCAGAAAAAGTTATTTTATATGCTTTTATTTCTATATGTACATGTATTGTCTGGGAGATTTGGTTACTCTTATGGGAGAGTGGGAAATTCAGTCTGTCATATTATATCCAGGAGATTTGGCATAGATGCATGTATGTACATCAGTTAGCTCTTTTATTGATAACCCTACTTTGAATAGCTTCCTATTATTAATATTAACTTAAATGTTTGTGCACTTTTTACATGTAGTTCTGTCATCCTACTTACCTGCTCAATTCAAGGGCATTGTCCAAGCCAAAATAAATGGTGTTGCTTGTGCACATCCATCCAAGTGGACTACAGGACCTATAATAACACTGTGAGTTTAACTGCAATATTAATAGTTTTTATTCATGTAGTATATGCTAACAATATAATTAACTAGAGACCCAAGGAAGTATCCACTTAGAAAGGGAACATTTGTACCTTGACCAACAGTAACTGAATAATAATAATAATAATAATGATAATTAATAATAATAATAATAATAATAATAATAATAATAATAATAATAATAATAATAACTTTATTAACGTTCAAGTAATATGAATACTAGATCTTCAGAACTAAGTTGATTTTAATTTTCTAAAACCAACACAGACTGAAGTCAATACTGGTAATTGTAAGTAAGTAAGAGTAACTAAACCTTTATTTCAACACGATAAGAAATATCAGCATTGCTGGTGAGGTCGTGCGAACAATAGTTATGGGAAAAATAAAAATTACTAAAACATGTACAATTTAAAGTTAAGAATTGAAGATAAAACCTATCAGAAATATTTGTAATATTTGTAATATTAACATCCTGTAATTTATTCTCAAGTGCTTATACAATTAAATCACTGTTAAATATACTTGTACATGAAGCACAACAATGTCATGTACATGTAACAATTTTACATAATACTGAATGAATGTCTCTCTATTACAAAGGAAAATATCTCTTATCCAATAAATGCCCATCATATAATAATAATAGTAAAAATGTAGTAAGTCCCCATGCATTTGTTAGCCAAGATCATTTATGGTCACAGGGAGCCAGGGTTTGAACTACTAGGCAAGAGTTTCTTAGGGGAACCACATTAAGCTCAGTGCAATCTTTGATGTGGAACTTTAGGTGAATTGTGTCCATCTGTTCATCACTGGTATCAGATGACACTTCTGGCTTCCGTCAGTGCTGCATAAATTATTTGTTGAATTTGTATCAGACATATTGGCTGCACACACATCCAACCATCTTGACTTGTAGAGAGGAAAGAGGCTGGACTTTAAAGTGCCCCTGTGATCAAAAAAATCACTTCCTTTTTTCCTTGAGATTCTGAAAGTGTGTCTGCTAAACACTTGACTGGCAAAATTCTGACCTTTCATTTTTATCCAAAGGCTGTTTACTTTGAGTATAAGTTTTGGATTTTACGATCCGCCATTACTCACGTTCAAACCTGACCGATTTGATCTCAGAGGGTTGGATCCGGGAAAAGTGACGTCAAAGGCTCACCAGCTTAAAATTTCAGCGTGTGAACACAGCTTATTATGTATGCAAAGTGCGAGTTTAAAAGTGTGAAAGCCCAAAACTCCCGTGCTGCATATTAATTCTGCAGCGTACACACGCATTGCATTCTTAAACTAGTGAGCCTTTGACGTCATTTTCTCCTCGATCCAGCTCTCTCAAGAACTTAAATTTAGTAATGGCGGATCATTAAATAGGAAAGTTCCAGTTAAAATAAACAGGTGCCTTTTTTAAATCAAGGATTAAAACTTGGGTCACTTAGTGTTTAGTTAACATAGTTTTGAAATCCAAAGAAAAAAAATAATTTATTTTTGGTCACAGGGGCACTTTAAAGAGTTTAAGAGAAACTGAGCTTATCTTTTTTCTATAAGATGAACAAAAGGAGCGAAAGTTTATTGTCTTTACATGTAGTAACCTAAAACATAGGATCAATGATAGTTGTTTGAAACAAACACTAATGTGTTCAGTGACGAATCTAGGGGAGGGGCCTGGGGAGCCGACCCCCCCCCCCCCCTTATATTAGCTAAATAGAGGAAATCACACAGAAGGAAGTAAAGCTGGCAGGGTAAGCAAAACAAAACCACCCCGTCCCTTCCCCCCTTAGTTCAAGGTCTGGGTCTTCACTGCTGATCCCAAATCCTCCTTTTTGTAATGTTCTATATCTTGTTTTCTGTAAATCGTAAAAAAAAAACAATTTTGTTTGAATATAAGCATTCCTTTGTATATACAGTGTTGTCTGCATCATCATAGCATGGTTATGCCTGGTTGGGACCTTAGTTGACATGTGCGTGGTGCAAGAGTCTTGGAAGTTTTGGGTGAGATCAGAAGTGGAGTATGGAAGAGTTCCACAGTCAGATGAAAGTGGATTGTTAGCCAATGGATTTTCCAACCACTCAGATGGCGAAGCTGCACCATTACTGAGTGCACACCGACACGGTGACAGCTTAAATGGCTCGTCTGTTCACATACACCAACCCAATAAGAAAGAGAGAGGTATAATGTTACATGTATGTGCTGAAGTAAAATACATGTTTACACTTTCCAAGTCCAAAGGATTTTACCTTGACTGATTGACTCCTATACTGGCTATAACTGGCACTGGTGGACCTTGTGTTATGGTGTCACGTTTTCTCCTAGCTTGTGAGCAGGCACTCGTACCCTCCATCACAAGCAAAATTAGCCCCTCAACTATTTTGTCTATGTGAGTGCTCAATTACTTCAAGCAAATGATCTCTTCAAGTTCATTCCCTTCTTTCTCATAAAAGAAATAAAAGCCCAGGGGCCCGTTTCTCGAAAATCGCGAAAAGTTATCGCCTCGAAAAGCTGTAACAAAATCTCAAACGTTTTGACTACAGAGCTGACAGAGGTTGCCTTCTGCATGCATACAAGAAGTTTTAGGCTTATACACTTCTCTATCTTAAACTAGTAATTGTTCACACTAAATCTGCCCCCGCTTCTATTTTATCCGTCAAGGATATAAAATTCTTACAAAAATTCCACTGCGTATAAGGAAACTATTATTTATTGTACGAACTGA
>JAHPZR010046890.1:0-10173 GCA_019787425.1 Platygyra sinensis | reverse complement strand
GTCTTAAAAAAAAACCACACTTTTTAACAACTGACTGTACTTACTTTCCAAAAAAGCTTTAAAAGTCCAAAAAAGGTTCCAAAATTTAAATCCTACTCAGAGTGGGATTCAAAGTTGCAGTCTGCATCAGCTAAAATAAAATCTCCCTCACAAAAATAACGATGACATGAGAATTATCACACTTTCGAACTGTGGGATAAGCTTTCAATTTCGACTGCCCATGAAGTCTTTTTTTTGTACCACACAGTCGGCACCTGTCATTTGTATTTCAGTTTTATTTACAGTTCAAGTCACAAAACACGAGTTGGCTAAATGCTTCAGTTATCTTACTATACAGTACAACTACTGTATAAGAAAAAGAAGATGAAAGTAAGGGAGTTTATCCCCCATAGAAGCATATTTCCAGGCTAAGCATTCTCAACACAGTTTTAGTTCACTTTCAGAATCAGAAATTCCAGCCTTACACGCTTTTTCATTCTCCACGAAAACATCTACGATACACGCGTGGCAAGATTAGCCGCGGATGAACTGGTTACCATATGCTATAAAAATAAGGCCTCTGAGGGATTACCTTGTGTCTGTATGGGCAGTTAACGTCCACTATTGATTTTTTTGAAAAAAATCTAGGTTGCAAGAATTTTATGTGGGTTTTGCTCAAAAGCTTCCTGGTTTTGAGTGGGGAAGTTAAGTTACGACTAAAACAGTCATAAGCTAAAACAGTCATAAAGGTAAATTGCGTCATTACAGCTTTGATTGGGACACGGAATCCTTGAAAGCAGCAGATTTTCGGATATGATAGGTTGTTATTATTATAATACTGTGTTAATTATTGGTTAGTTTTGTTGGGCAGACTTAGATATTATACTTTTAAATTATGCTGAAGGAACTTTTACCGTGTATGAATAAAGTTATCAACTCAACTCTTCTAAACTTACCGTCTTGCACCATACATAAACTACAATGAAGCAAGACTGATCAACGTGGAAAGCTTATTTTTTATGTTTTCTTCTTTTTTTGTTCCTCCAATCCCTAATAATACAGTATTATTAACGGGACAACGACATGATACAGCCCAAACTGAAAGCCAGGAATTGCAACCGTAGACAGCTGTTTCGACCTGGTTGGGTCTCGTCAGCACGGTGTAGCTGCAACATGAAGTAAAGCAACCGGCTGGCTGCCAATCGTCTACTATTGCACATGGTAATGACCACTGAAAAAACTCAAATCCAAATATTTGCGGATTGGCCAATGTCACATGCAAAATGCGTGGCAACGGACAATAGAATATCATGTCGTTATAAGGAGATTGCGGACAGAGAAAAACCGTCCTGCAGAAAATACATGGCCAAGCCATGTTAAAATTAGCAGCATATAGGATTCAAGTAAGACCTACAACCCCCAAACCACTTACTACAAAGATGCAAGAGAACGCAAACGAAAATGCTGCTGGTGTGCATAGGATCTGTAAAAGATCTGTTCCGCCAAAAATAGCTTTGCTTGATTGTTATGTTTTTATTTTTGGCTGATTAGATATTTTACAGATCATACGTACATCAGCAGCGTTTTCGTTTGAGGTCTCTTGCATCATTGTATTTATTACAAAGCTGTTTCCGCAAGAGAAATCTTAATAAAAGAGATGAACTTGTGAAAAGTTGTTTGAATGGAAGTTAAAACACTAACAACCGTATTACAAACGAGAATTTGGGGCCTAAATTAATTGTGTTGAATTATAAAAAAAACAATTATATTCTAATGAGAAATAGCACACAAACTGCAGTTACAAACATGACAATAAAACGCATGTTGGAAAACAAAATTATTTAACTTTAACTTGACGTTTCGTATGTTTCTACATACATCTTCAGAAGTGACCGTTAGTAATACAAGTAGCAACTAAGTTTAAATTTTAGATAAGTAACTAAGTAACAATAACACTGAATGACAAAAGCTGAGCACAAAAAATATTTGCATACAAAAGATGCAAACTAATAGAGGTAAAGCTTTTCGCTGCTTACATTATCGTTTAGGGTCGGTTTGAGTTCTTGAATTAGAAGAGTCTCCTTTATCTTGCAGTGGATATCAGAGCGACCTTTTGCTAATATTTCGAAGTGGTCCCATTTTAAGTTGTGACCAGTTGACGTGACGTGGTCTGCGATAGCAGATGCATGACAGGCACTAGTGATCCCTTTAAAATGTTCAGTTTTCCTGTCATGCAATCTACGTTTTGTTTTGCCGATGTAAAAATCCTGGCAGTCCCAACAACTAGCCTTATAAACAACTTTTGACATTTGAGAACGGTTAATCTTATCTTGTAGGGATTGGAGGAACAAAAAAAGAGAGAAAACATAAAAAATAAGCTTTCCACGTTGATCAGTCTTGCTTCATTGTAGTTTATGTATGGTGCAAGACGGTAAGTTTAGAAGAGTTGAGTTGATAACTTTATTCATACACGGTAAAAGTTCCTTCAGCATAATTTAAAAGTATAATATCTAAGTCTGCCCAACAAAACTAACCAATAATTAACACAGTATTATAATAATAACAACCTATCATATCCGAAAATCTGCTGCTTTCAAGGATTCCGTGTCCCAATCAAAGCTGTAATGACGCAATTTACCTTTATGACTGTTTTAGCTTATGACTGTTTTAGTCGTAACTTAACTTCCCCACTCAAAACCAGGAAGCTTTTGAGCAAAACCCACATAAAATTCTTGCAACCTAGATTTTTTTCAAAAAAATCAATAGTGGACGTTAACTGCCCATACAGACACAAGGTAATCCCTCAGAGGCCTTATTTTTATAGCATATGGTAACCAGTTCATCCGCGGCTAATCTTGCCACGCGTGTATCGTAGATGTTTTCGTGGAGAATGAAAAAGCGTGTAAGGCTGGAATTTCTGATTCTGAAAGTGAACTAAAACTGTGTTGAGAATGCTTAGCCTGGAAATATGCTTCTATGGGGGATAAACTCCCTTACTTTCATCTTCTTTTTCTTATACAGTAGTTGTACTGTATAGTAAGATAACTGAAGCATTTAGCCAACTCGTGTTTTGTGACTTGAACTGTAAATAAAACTGAAATACAAATGACAGGTGCCGACTGTGTGGTACAAAAAAAAGACTTCATGGGCAGTCGAAATTGAAAGCTTATCCCACAGTTCGAAAGTGTGATAATTCTCATGTCATCGTTATTTTTGTGAGGGAGATTTTATTTTAGCTGATGCAGACTGCAACTTTGAATCCCACTCTGAGTAGGATTTAAATTTTGGAACCTTTTTTGGACTTTTAAAGCTTTTTTGGAAAGTAAGTACAGTCAGTTGTTAAAAAGTGTGGTTTTTTTTTAAGACAATCCGTATGCCATTTCAAACGGACATGAATTTTTAGCATGTTTAAATTGTAATTCCCCGGGATTATAATCCCGGCAAATTCACTGAACTGGTTGAAGCATTGTGATGCTTGGCGTTGTAGGTCTTGTAATGCAATACACAATACGGGTGTAAAATATAATATTCTGGAGTGGAAAAGTAAATTGATTCTTAAGTGCTCCAGTTAATCTTTATCGTGATCAAGTTAACATATGGGATTTAGAGTTGTTCTTGTTAACATCTAGCTATCCCGATTTTTGATCGTTTTACTGAGCTGCTTGTAATAAGCGATTGAAACACAAATTATAGAAAAAAACAGGGATCGAACGTTTGTCAGTGCTTTTTTTTTTTCTTGCAAGAAAAGTTTCTCTTGTGGACATAACTGTTAAGTTTGTACTTTTTCATACTCTGAACAGAAGTGAAGTGGTGAGTGGAACATTGATGTTTTAACTTTCCTCGGTTCTAGTCACCTAGCTCTTTCTTAACAAAATCTAAACAACCTTCATGTAGTTGACAGTGTTATCGGTTGTCTTACAAAAAGTCTTTCTACTCAATAAAGAATAAAATTGTCATTGATGATCAACAATCAGGTTTGACTGCGAATATGTTCACTCAGAATTCAATTGTTCAGCTTTAAACTGTAATATGCATGAATGCTTAATTAGGAGCACTTAATTCTAATAATGTTCAGCTAATTTTAGTACTGTCGTTTTTCGTATAGTTAGTAAACCGCGTAACGACGTAACGGGTAGGACGTAACGGCGTAACGAGAAACCGCGTAACCGAATTTTTTTTTCTTTTTTTCTTCTTTTAATTTGTTGTTATTGAGTTTGTTTGTCTGTTTGCCTTTTTTCATTGTTTGCTTTTTCAAGTAAAAAAAAAAGACCATAACATTATTCGTATTTGGCGGGGTTTTCTCTCCTTTTAGCACGTGACGTCATCATATTCTAAATCCAAAGCTAAGGAGGCACCAAAGTTTTTATACTCATCATGCATAAGAGGGAGAAAATTTATGTCTGTTTACAACTTTTCAGCTCAGTAGCTTGCTGGAAACCGGCGTATTTTGAATTTCAGAATTATCCCGGTGCGTGAAAGAAAGGTGGAACGAGTTTGTCAAAAAATGTAAATAAATAAATAAATATCAGTTTATTCAGAGAATATCCACAAAAAAGGATGTGGCTCTTCATCTATGAGGGCCTACAAAACTAATTATTTAATATTATATGCAAAATGAAGAAGAAAAAAAGACTAAGTTGTAATAAAATCTAAAATAATTCTGTACATGAATATAAATATGAATATGTAGAAAGTAATGGTTGGTGGTTTCTATGTCTTTACAAGGAATTAGACTGATGCGCTTCCCGCCTCCGTTTGTCTCTTTGTGGCTGGAGATTAAGTATTGTCTCATTGTCCATCCACGGGGTGGGAGGGCGTGTCACACGGCACCTTCTGAGGGGAGCGTGCCTTTCAAGGCAGTCGTTAAACAAGGTGTTAAGAGTCTCTAATTGATCGTCAGGGTTATCAGTTGATGTTATTACCGAGAACGGTAGTACAGAGAAAATATATACTTATCTCGTGAGTTTAAGCTTATTCAGAAGTTAAAGTATTAGGAAAAGTGCTTATATAGATGCTTTTTTGTTCAGTACAGATGATCACTTAGTTGCCTAAATAGTTTATCAAGTACGTTCTAGAAAATTTACACTATTTTACGGCCGCCATGACGGGGTACACCCACATGGCGGCCGTAAAATAGTGTAAATTTTCTAGAACGTACTTGATAAACTATTTAGGCAACTAAGTGATCATCTGTACTGAACAAAAAAGCATCTATATAAGCACTTTTCCTAATACTTTAACTTCTGAATAAGCTTAAACTCACGAGATAAGTATATATTTTCTCTGTACTACCGTTCTCGGTAATAACATCAACTGATAACCCTGACGATCAATTAGAGACTCTTAACACCTTGTTTAACGACTGCCTTGAAAGGCACGCTCCCCTCAGAAGGTGCCGTGTGACACGCCCTCCCACCCCGTGGATGGACAATGAGACAATACTTAATCTCCAGCCACAAAGAGACAAACGGAGGCGGGAAGCGCATCAGTCTAATTCCTTGTAAAGACATAGAAACCACCAACCATTACTTTCTACATATTCATATTTATATTCATGTACAGAATTATTTTAGATTTTATTACAACTTAGTCTTTTTTTCTTCTTCATTTTGCATATAATATTAAATAATTAGTTTTGTAGGCCCTCATAGATGAAGAGCCACATCCTTTTTTGTGGATATTCTCTGAATAAACTGATATTTATTTATTTATTTACATTTTTTGACAAACTCGTTCCACCTTTCTTTCACGCACCGGGATAATTCTGAAATTCAAAATACGCCGGTTTCCAGCAAGCTACTGAGCTGAAAAGTTGTAAACAGACATAAATTTTCTCCCTCTTATGCATGATGAGTATAAAAACTTTGGTGCCTCCTTAGCTTTGGATTTAGAATATGATGACGTCACGTGCTAAAAGGAGAGAAAACCCCGCCAAATACGAATAATGTTATGGTCTTTTTTTTTTACTTGAAAAAGCAAACAATGAAAAAAGGCAAACAGACAAACAAACTCAATAACAACAAATTAAAAGAAGAAAAAAAGAAAAAAAAATTCGGTTACGCGGTTTCTCGTTACGCCGTTACGTCCTACCCGTTACGTCGTTACGCGGTTTACTAACTATACGAAAAACGACAGTACTAAAATTAGCTGAACATTATTAGAATTAAGTGCTCCTAATTAAGCATTCATGCATATTACAGTTTAAAGCTGAACAATTGAATTCTGAGTGAACATATTCGCAGTCAAACCTGATTGTTGATCATCAATGACAATTTTATTCTTTATTGAGTAGAAAGACTTTTTGTAAGACAACCGATAACACTGTCAACTACATGAAGGTTGTTTAGATTTTGTTAAGAAAGAGCTAGGTGACTAGAACCGAGGAAAGTTAAAACATCAATGTTCCACTCACCACTTCACTTCTGTTCAGAGTATGAAAAAGTACAAACTTAACAGTTATGTCCACAAGAGAAACTTTTCTTGCAAGAAAAAAAAAAAGCACTGACAAACGTTCGATCCCTGTTTTTTTCTATAATTTGTGTTTCAATCGCTTATTACAAGCAGCTCAGTAAAACGATCAAAAATCGGGATAGCTAGATGTTAACAAGAACAACTCTAAATCCCATATGTTAACTTGATCACGATAAAGATTAACTGGAGCACTTAAGAATCAATTTACTTTTCCACTCCAGAATATTATATTTTACACCCGTATTGTGTATTGCATTACAAGACCTACAACGCCAAGCATCACAATGCTTCAACCAGTTCAGTGAATTTGCCGGGATTATAATCCCGGGGAATTACAATTTAAACATGCTAAAAATTCATGTCCGTTTGAAATGGCATACGGATTGTCTTAAAAAAAAACCACACTTTTTAACAACTGACTGTACTTACTTTCCAAAAAAGCTTTAAAAGTCCAAAAAAGGTTCCAAAATTTAAATCCTACTCAGAGTGGGATTCAAAGTTGCAGTCTGCATCAGCTAAAATAAAATCTCCCTCACAAAAATAACGATGACATGAGAATTATCACACTTTCGAACTGTGGGATAAGCTTTCAATTTCGACTGCCCATGAAGTCTTTTTTTTGTACCACACAGTCGGCACCTGTCATTTGTATTTCAGTTTTATTTACAGTTCAAGTCACAAAACACGAGTTGGCTAAATGCTTCAGTTATCTTACTATACAGTACAACTACTGTATAAGAAAAAGAAGATGAAAGTAAGGGAGTTTATCCCCCATAGAAGCATATTTCCAGGCTAAGCATTCTCAACACAGTTTTAGTTCACTTTCAGAATCAGAAATTCCAGCCTTACACGCTTTTTCATTCTCCACGAAAACATCTACGATACACGCGTGGCAAGATTAGCCGCGGATGAACTGGTTACCATATGCTATAAAAATAAGGCCTCTGAGGGATTACCTTGTGTCTGTATGGGCAGTTAACGTCCACTATTGATTTTTTTGAAAAAAATCTAGGTTGCAAGAATTTTATGTGGGTTTTGCTCAAAAGCTTCCTGGTTTTGAGTGGGGAAGTTAAGTTACGACTAAAACAGTCATAAGCTAAAACAGTCATAAAGGTAAATTGCGTCATTACAGCTTTGATTGGGACACGGAATCCTTGAAAGCAGCAGATTTTCGGATATGATAGGTTGTTATTATTATAATACTGTGTTAATTATTGGTTAGTTTTGTTGGGCAGACTTAGATATTATACTTTTAAATTATGCTGAAGGAACTTTTACCGTGTATGAATAAAGTTATCAACTCAACTCTTCTAAACTTACCGTCTTGCACCATACATAAACTACAATGAAGCAAGACTGATCAACGTGGAAAGCTTATTTTTTATGTTTTCTTCTTTTTTTGTTCCTCCAATCCCTACAAAGATAAGATTAACCGTTCTCAAATGTCAAAAGTTGTTTATAAGGCTAGTTGTTGGGACTGCCAGGATTTTTACATCGGCAAAACAAAACGTAGATTGCATGACAGGAAAACTGAACATTTTAAAGGGATCACTAGTGCCTGTCATGCATCTGCTATCGCAGACCACGTCACGTCAACTGGTCACAACTTAAAATGGGACCACTTCGAAATATTAGCAAAAGGTCGCTCTGATATCCACTGCAAGATAAAGGAGACTCTTCTAATTCAAGAACTCAAACCGACCCTAAACGATAATGTAAGCAGCGAAAAGCTTTACCTCTATTAGTTTGCATCTTTTGTATGCAAATATTTTTTGTGCTCAGCTTTTGTCATTCAGTGTTATTGTTACTTAGTTACTTATCTAAAATTTAAACTTAGTTGCTACTTGTATTACTAACGGTCACTTCTGAAGATGTATGTAGAAACATACGAAACGTCAAGTTAAAGTTAAATAATTTTGTTTTCCAACATGCGTTTTATTGTCATGTTTGTAACTGCAGTTTGTGTGCTATTTCTCATTAGAATATAATTGTTTTTTTTATAATTCAACACAATTAATTTAGGCCCCAAATTCTCGTTTGTAATACGGTTGTTAGTGTTTTAACTTCCATTCAAACAACTTTTCACAAGTTCATCTCTTTTATTAAGATTTCTCTTGCGGAAACAGCTTTGTAATAAATACAATGATGCAAGAGACCTCAAACGAAAACGCTGCTGATGTACGTATGATCTGTAAAATATCTAATCAGCCAAAAATAAAAACATAACAATCAAGCAAAGCTATTTTTGGCGGAACAGATCTTTTACAGATCCTATGCACACCAGCAGCATTTTCGTTTGCGTTCTCTTGCATCTTTGTAGTAAGTGGTTTGGGGGTTGTAGGTCTTACTTGAATCCTATATGCTGCTAATTTTAACATGGCTTGGCCATGTATTTTCTGCAGGACGGTTTTTCTCTGTCCGCAATCTCCTTATAACGACATGATATTCTATTGTCCGTTGCCACGCATTTTGCATGTGACATTGGCCAATCCGCAAATATTTGGATTTGAGTTTTTTCAGTGGTCATTACCATGTGCAATAGTAGACGATTGGGCAGCCAGCCGGTTGCTTTACTTCATGTTGCAGCTACACCGTGCTGACGAGACCCAACCAGGTCGAAACAGCTGTCTACGGTTGCAATTCCTGGCTTTCAGTTTGGGCTGTATCATGTCGTTGTCCCGTTAATAATACTGTATTATTAGGGATTGGAGGAACAAAAAAAGAAGAAAACATAAAAAATAAGCTTTCCACGTTGATCAGTCTTGCTTCATTGTAGTTTATGTATGGTGCAAGACGGTAAGTTTAGAAGAGTTGAGTTGATAACTTTATTCATACACGGTAAAAGTTCCTTCAGCATAATTTAAAAGTATAATATCTAAGTCTGCCCAACAAAACTAACCAATAATTAACACAGTATTATAATAATAACAACCTATCATATCCGAAAATCTGCTGCTTTCAAGGATTCCGTGTCCCAATCAAAGCTGTAATGACGCAATTTACCTTTATGACTGTTTTAGCTTATGACTGTTTTAGTCGTAACTTAACTTCCCCACTCAAAACCAGGAAGCTTTTGAGCAAAACCCACATAAAATTCTTGCAACCTAGATTTTTTTCAAAAAAATCAATAGTGGACGTTAACTGCCCATACAGACACAAGGTAATCCCTCAGAGGCCTTATTTTTATAGCATATGGTAACCAGTTCATCCGCGGCTAATCTTGCCACGCGTGTATCGTAGATGTTTTCGTGGAGAATGAAAAAGCGTGTAAGGCTGGAATTTCTGATTCTGAAAGTGAACTAAAACTGTGTTGAGAATGCTTAGCCTGGAAATATGCTTCTATGGGGGATAAACTCCCTTACTTTCATCTTCTTTTTCTTATACAGTAGTTGTACTGTATAGTAAGATAACTGAAGCATTTAGCCAACTCGTGTTTTGTGACTTGAACTGTAAATAAAACTGAAATACAAATGACAGGTGCCGACTGTGTGGTACAAAAAAAAGACTTCATGGGCAGTCGAAATTGAAAGCTTATCCCACAGTTCGAAAGTGTGATAATTCTCATGTCATCGTTATTTTTGTGAGGGAGATTTTATTTTAGCTGATGCAGACTGCAACTTTGAATCCCACTCTGAGTAGGATTTAAATTTTGGAACCTTTTTTGGACTTTTAAAGCTTTTTTGGAAAGTAAGTACAGTCAGTTGTTAAAAAGTGTGGTTTTTT
>JAHPZR010046889.1:0-23475 GCA_019787425.1 Platygyra sinensis | reverse complement strand
TGAGATAGCGCCGCGGCTGCTGCTGCTGCGGCGTTGCTCATTGTCGTGAAGCTTATTCTGTGAAAGCAGATGAATGCACCTCTAAATTATAAATTACGGGGAAGGAACCTAGCGTCTCTTTCAAATCATCTAGTAACTAGTAAATCTAAAAACAGATCGTGCAAAACCGACTTTTCAGGTATGGGCCACAATGATTGGCAATATTGGCCTTGAACTTTCTTTACGCGTTTATGGACCAAGACACCGTCGAGGTCCACTGCTCGCAAAAAAGATGACTGGAAAAATGACAAAATAACAACTTACAGATTCAAAATGTCACCAGCATGGCTTGAAAAACATCTACTTTGTCCTTCCGAAGAAATATTTTACAGCCTGTAACAAAATCAATTTTGATTAACCGTAATCTATTTCCCTGATCCTTATAATCCTGTATCCCTTCCACAAAATATCTGTTATATTTTGCTCTTTGGAATTGTTTTATAACATATTCGTGCCTTGTAGCAGTATGATACGGAATGTGCGGGTAAGAAAACGTTTAGTAGCTGCAGCTCGGACACTTAAACTCCTTTACATAGTTCCGCTGCAATGACCGAATGATGACAAAGGTATATAAAGAGTAAATGGTCCGGAGGAGACTTCCATGTAAAACGAAAGGGGTCCTCGTCGGAAATTTTGTAAAGAACTCCTAAGAGTTACCAAGATCCTGTTTTGTGGGTTTGGCCGCTTGAATTATTTTTCACCCCTAAACGCTACCGATTCTAATACAAAACTCTATTCAGGTCATAACGTTGTTGTATCAATACTCCAAACGACCAGCACCCCCGTCCTTATTACATGGGCTCCCCCCCCCCCCCGGAATGGCCCACCGTCACCGCAAAACTTTGAAATAAACTTGAACTTTTAAAACGCCTTTTCAGTTTTTAAATGTAGATAAATTTTTACTTCACAATTTCCATTGAATGCTTTGGTAAATGAACCGCTTCTAAGCGGGTAATTCCATTTGTAAAGATGGCTCTGTAACTGCAATAGAGAATGAACCGAACCTAACGCACTGATGTTTTGGAACCATGCTATTGATTTCAGTATTAGAGAGGTTGCGGCTTTCTTCTTCCGAGTCTTGGTTTATTAACAGTTATAACTGATCTGCGGTGACAGGGTCTGAAACCTCCTTTTTGTTTCGCTTGAAAATGAATTTATGATCTAAACATTTTTGGCCAGCTGGCGCCGAGGCTAAAATTTATTAAAGAACCGGTTCCGGTTCGATTCAATCGATCGACACAGTGGTAAAATTTGCAACCACTTTATATCTATATACAGACATTACGAAAAACGAAGGGGTTTTCACCAAATCGTAGGAGTACTTGATACAAGTACAAGCCGAGCGAAACTTAAATACGGATTAAGTTAGAAACTACAGTTATGTACTCGAGTTTGACACTGTATGAGGGAGGTGAAGAGGTTTTTCGGATCGACGTATTCGCCTGAAAAAGCCCACGGATTGCGGATCTGTGTGGTAAATCGAGCGGATTTAAGGATTTTGAAAACACAGTGGATCGTGGATCAGCTGTATTTTTTCACGCGGAATGCGGATTGTGGCTGTCTTATGTTCGGATCTTGGGTCCTAAACGAAATTTGGATCACAGATCTTTCTTCAGCCTTGATCGGCATGTTAATGAGTTTATTCAGATTGTTCGTGTTTTTGAGAGAAGTGTATTTAAGCTTAGGTGTGAGACTGTTATTGGAGTGAATGGTGGTGTTGTCATCAAGCATGTTGCCTTCTTTACTATTCGGGCGAAATTAACAGTGGCATTCACATGTACCAGTTTACCTTTGAACCTTTACACTTTCTGTTTTCGAACGTGGTTGTGGTTTCGGATTTGAAGAAAAATTTTGGCGGATCGACGGATTTGGCGAAAAAAAGGCATGGATCGCCCCTATTCACCCCCCGTCTGTATCATGATCGCCTTGAGTGCGAAACTCGAGTAACTGTAGTGTCTATCTTGAGTCGTATATCCATGGAGAAACTAAATAAAAATTTTTTCATCTCCCTGAACTGTTCCGAAAGGGTAACAAAAATGAAATCTCTGATCAAACCATATACGAAATGTTCGTTCTAGGCGTCGAGATTATATAGATCTTTGGCAACATGTAAGAAACAAATTCAAGGTTTCAGATGAATCTTAAGTTGATTACACACTTACCGGCACGAAGGTTTTTTTCAAACTTGCCGAAATCAATCTTCTTCTACATCCTCATAGAAAACCTTCACAATTTTCGTCAATTTCGGTAGAATTTTCGTTATTCCTGATAATTCCAAGAACTCTGATTTCTTGGAATTTCAAAGGCCATGCTCATTCAACCCGGCTTCGTGTTTTCAGATCGCGTGACTCGATCTTAAGACTCCGCCAAGCGACTGGGCTCTAGGTCGCAATCACGCGATTAGTCACATGACCAAGGTGCTCAGGATTCACGCTTGGATTTGAGCGGGAATTTCTTGCGGGAATTTCAATTTGAGTTAACGGATCTTCAGTTATCTCGATCTGAATTCAATTTTATAGCTTTTTTCTTTGCACAATTGTGTCAATATAGTGTGGCAATTAACTTTAAACTCAACACTGGAGTTGAACGTGGCTCTTCTTTTAGAAATAAGCTTCCATCGTTCGATTCTCTGGCGACACGAGAAGGTAGGCACTGAATGATCTATTTCGGTTGTATTTTTCAGATGAGTACCTTTATTTTACGGAAACATTAAAAGCCGAAATCGAGGATGGCTTTGTCGGAAGCCAAATGCCGACTAAATAAGGAGATCGGGAGTGAAAATGGACGAAGTGACTGCAATTTTCAGCTGAATTTTCATTTCGCGCTACTCGATCTGCTGTCCGCAAAGTGTGTGTTTTAATATTATGCATTTTAGAAGCTTTACCTTATATAAGCTGTCTCTATCACTTTGCCCCCGCTACTATATAGATTGTTGGGAATCAACGCAGTTCTCAAGGTGGTACCAACCTTTGGTGGTACCATAAGCCCCACGGAGAAAGGTGAGTCAAACTTATTCTCTTGTATTCTAGAACATCAGTATTTACAACGCTGCAATCATGACCAGTTTTGTTTTTCTTTCATCATTTGTCTGGCCATGCATGTACCGAAATCCTTGATACTGCTGCAAAGGTACCTAGTTGGTCTCCGACATTCGCAATTTCGGCATATTTTAAGTTCGGTGGTGGTGTGGGGGGGGGGGGGGGGGGTGGCACTCCCCCATGCGGTCTGTATAGGTATGTGCGGTCCGTAAGGATATGGTTTATTCCCGGGATTTTTTCGACCGTTTTGGTCATAAGTAGGTTGTCGACTTTGTCTCTTCTCGAGTAGTCCTGTACCTCTTGCAGACAGGTCTGTATTTTGATTTGTTCCCTTATGCTGTAGCTCCTATTGTTTCATGCGTTGGGGGCATTGTTTAATTCATTTATCTAGTTTGCCGAGCCAATCACAAACTCTGTTTGGAAATCTACAGGCTTTCTCGCCTGGCCATTATGGTCATAAATAGGCTATGGTTTTTACACTTTATCTTGGTATGGGTGAGTTTTTAAGAAGAAGCTGCTTTTTCATCATTTTGAAACCGGGTCACAAATTGTTTATGTCACCATTTGACATTAAGGAAACTAATCATAAGGCATGTCTGAAATGGGGAATTAATTTAATTTAATTTTGATCTGATTTTACCTGATTCAAGGGTCACGTCATAAATAGGATAGAAAAAAAATCCCCCGGGGGGTACTCCCTTATATGGGCTATGTAAGTATGTGTGGCACCAAATGGTAGGGTTTTTTGGCCGTTTTGGTCATATACCGGGCAAATAGGGTATTGATTTTGGTCATTTTGGTCTTAAATAGGGTATGGTTTTGAACAGGTTGTTTCTTGGAAGAAGCTACGTTTTCATCATTATCAATAAGACCATGCATCAACAAAAGCTTCATTACTTATGTTTAGGGTACCTGTGCAAGCCACAACAGTCATAGATAGGACATCGAATTTTTAGCCAGGTCATAAATAGGGTAGCAAAAACTGCAGATTTTGGTCATAAATAGGGCAAGGGTTTTGGAAAGTGGGCCATACACCCCACCCAACTTTTCTGGGGGTACCCCTCTGGTGGAAAATCACAGATTTTGTTCACAAATAGGGTAAGGGTTTTGGAAAGCAAACTGGACACCCCCACCCAATTTTTCTGGGAGAACCCCCTCAGGATTCTATGGGCACTTGAATGTTGTTGGGGTTTCCATTCCACCTACCACATGAAACGAAGTGTTTCTGTCTGCTGCATGCAAGAGAAATCCTCTGGTACCCAGGGTACCCTCCACCTATATATATCTGTGAAATGTCACAGCTGACTTGAATTTAGCAAACAATAATATTTTCCCTGTTTTGGAAGCTGCGACTGTCAAACTTGTTTTTTTGAAACATGATATTAGTTTCAACAACTTATTCATTTCAAAATATTTATTTCACAACCCTTCTCTGTTGTGATAAATGGCTTAATTGTACAGTTGAAGCATAGTTAATGGTTAATAGTTAATGGTTGAAGGCTGTCCTAATTTTCTCAGGGTTTGTTTGACAAACCAGTAAGATATATTTAAACTGCGAATTACAAGCACATGTAAATTATGGCTGAATCAAGGAAGCTGCTTGCTTTCAACTATATTAATTTTACAATTTTGAAGTTCAACCAAATGATAGAATTACGTATATACTTCTGATAGCCCCCACCAGTCAAGAATGATTTTATGCAAATGAAAGTGTCCCATGTTTATGAACAAGTAAATCATGTAAATTTCAATTCAATTTAGAACATAGTGGATTTACTTATTCATTTATTTAATTGTTACCCCAGGGTACCCAATCCATGATCAGAGAAAGAATTATTGATCAATGATTATCAATCAATAAAATTACATGTAATTAATTGGTATTGATTAGTATCGGTCAATCAATGATTAATACCTAGTCACACAAAAGTTATTCATCTATTGCTATCGATTGGAAAAACAGTCACACCCACATTTCTTGACACAAAGCACATACATGCAGGGTCAGAAATTGTGCTTCCCTGGTTGCCAATGCAACTAAAATTTTTGCACTGGCGACCAGAATTTCACAGCTGGTCGCCACATTCTCCCATTTGGCAACTGAAAAAAAAAGGTCAGTCGCCAGTTGGCGCCTGCCTAAAAAAGTTAATTTCCGACCCTGACATGTACCATGTTGCATGCGCTCATAGTACCACTGTACAGTTGCTTGTAGCCCGTCCGTAACTATTTTTGCAATGTTGATTGAAGTAGAAATCTTTGTAAAGGATACCATCTTTGCCATTTCAAAGCAAATGTTGGTGAGTGGTTCAGTCTGCCTATGACAAAATGGGAAAATGTGGAAACGCATTTACAGTAACTAGCAAACATGGGTAGCTTTGCCACCTTACATCTGTCACCTTGTGGATCCTGATCTCTGCCCTGACTACTTACAAATATTTCAGTGTTAGAGAAACCTGGTCAAAACTAGATAAACCTGAATTACAACAGGTCATCAATTGATTATCCATTATCAATATCAGTTGATTAATTGATATCAAAGGCATTGATCGCTATATATCCATTGTCATCGATTATCGATTGGACACCCCAGATTGCTATCTGCATGATATTTAAATGTACATGTACATCTTTATTTATTTCATTGTTTATTGCCAGTTGGAATGGAGAAAATGAATTTTGGATATCAAACTGAATTAAGTCCATTATTTTGTGCAGGATGAAAAAATTGTTAATAAACTTATGAACTTCTTAATCATTAATTAATTCAATAACTGGTCTGTGCAGTGTTTGCACAGCCCTTAATTAAGTAAACATATTTAACATCTTATTACAAAAATCTGTTAGTCAGAACCAATTTATGAGTGTTTTTGATTATGACTACAGGCATATTCCATAGATCCTTCCCTAACAGAAGCAACATTTTTTCACCTCAAAAGTATAGATTTCCAAATGATTGTTTCATACATGGCACCCCCTGGCTGGCAAATTTTCACTTACTTAAAAACCATTGTTTTGAAAACATTAAATCACCACCAGTTTCCTAAGGGTATGGTAGACTTTCAGTTGTAAACCTAATACCCATTGCAATATTGAATGAATATTAAATATATTTTTTATTACCTACATGTATGAGAACTTTACAAAATTGTTATAATTAGTCATTTGGCTAAAAATAATCAAATCAGTTGTACAGACTAAATAATTGCCCGGTAAATTTCATATACTTTAATAACTTCTTCACTATAATCATATGTTGAATAACTCATTAATAATTACAGAGAAATAATTTTAATTGTTCAGTGTGTATACACCTAATTGTATATTAAAAGTGAGAAATGAAGTCAACAATATCCTTACTATTGAGGATATGCATGGAAATGCACATGTTGGATTCCAGATATAGTTTGGTACAAATTTTTTGAGTGGTATATTTTCTAGCAAAACACTGGTGCCTAATAATAAGTTAAAGATATAACATGGTGCCCAAAGTTATGAATTTTATTTTCAAGTGCTACAGTAAAAATTATCTTGTTTTCAACAGAGCAAAATAAAATTACTGTCTTGAAGTCACCATATATCTTTCTCTTTTAACATAGCCAAACTGACTGTTTGCACAAACAACCTTGCAAAAGTGGGAAATACTCTGGTATCAATATCGTCAATATAATTTTAGGAAATGGAAAATACCCCACTCTGGTTCCAGATAAAATAATAAAGGGTGTGTCCGCTAACCACCCATTTACCTGATCAGGGTGTTTCGTTACCACCCACTCTCATTGCTATCCCAGGGAGCACCCAATGTCCATAGTCCCATTTACTGCCAGATTTGTCTTGTGTTTATTCATAATATTATTCGACAGCGAATTGTTGTTAATCGGTAATTTATGATATTACATCCTAAAAGTGTGCTTGTGAGCCACGTGGCCCAACAAGCTGTTGAGGAGCTTATCCCAGTTTCTGTAGCATGAAGTAACTTGGAGCATTTCTACTCCCCCCTGGATGGGATGCTAGTCCAATAATTGGACTAGCATCCCATCCAGGGGAGAGTTATACCACCAGCATTAAGTTCATCATATCCATATATAGTAGGAGAAAGGCACCGTGAGAGTAGAGTGTCTTCTCCAAGAACACACTGCACCTCCTAATTGCACCTCCTATTACTCACAAACCAATGACAAATTAATGCCAGTTTTTCATGATTCTATCCTAGCTGTTATTGATCATGAATTTCGTCCTAACATTGCCAAAGTACGTAGCTGTTGAACCATAAGACCATAGCAAGGTGCATTTGCAGGCTACATTGACAATGTTATGACCAAATTCATTGTCATCATTATATGGGACAGATGCATGAAAAACTGACATCAATTTGTTTCTCCACAATGACAAATTGTCCGCTTTCACTTGTTGCAAGAACACTGCATAAATTTTGTTTCATGTATCTGTCTGCTTATATATTGATTATGAAAATAAGCCAATGAACATGTGACAAATTCCGCAGTTATTATAAAAAAGGGTATTAAAAAAGTCCTATTATGCCCTGCAAAAGCCTGGGGCCTGGTTGCATTTTGTTGACCATCCCGGGTTGACCATATTCTTAAATCACTGACATTCTTCTTTGCCATTTCAAAGAAATTTCTACATTTGTGACCAATATTTGCTAAAATAATAATTAATTTCAGGCTCTTCAGCTGATTTACATTATATTCATAACTTTACTAATGTTGTTAAAATGTTTGATAGCCATTCAACTGAAAGATGCCCAAAAGGACTCTGTGTGTTTCCTTTGGTCAAAAAAACTGGAAAAGCAGCAGTAAAGAAAGCGTTAGGAAATGTGTTTCATACCTTCTTGTGGTATTTCAGTTTGTAATGTCCACAAATTTGAAGAATATGCAGTCATGTTAATGTTGCTGGTTTTTTTTCATGCTTGTGTAACTTTCTAAATTATTCAACATGGCTGCAGGCAAGGTTGGGACTAAAATAGCTTGTAGACTGTCACAACAGTTTGATATATATACCTAAGTTAATTGAACATCAATAAGTAGAAATGATTAAAAGTAACATGTTAAACTAATTAACAATAATTATTAGATTATGAGCTCAAGATTTCTATGAGGTGATAGTTGATGAGGCCAAAGGCCGAAACAACTATCACCTCATAGAAATCGAGAGCGAATAATCCAATTGTTTTAGTATAATTCTTATTAAAGTTTAGTTCAAATAACGTCAGTTTCCAATTATTTCTCGACATATTATTAAACTTTGGACCTTAAAAAGATCGCCCGGATTGAGTTGGCAATTAAAATTGAAGTCGTGCACACGCATACATCATTTTTTTCAATAATTTCAACTTTTTTAAGTCAAGAAACGGTAAATGTCCTTCGTTTAGTCTTCCCAGGATTTTAATTATCCATTTTCATCAAAATTTTCCTCCAAAACTTTGGCAAAACAAAAAAACATCACCATTTCGTAGACAAGTTCCAGCCACTGCACACTAATGGTAGATAGTGTGCAATGGCTCAGCCAATCAGATTACAGCATTTGCATTAGTGTACTAGTAGAATTCTACTAATTACATGTATACATGAAAATTTAATTACATCAAACAGCTCAGTGGAACTTCAGGAAGACTGCAAATGCCTGAACAATGTGACAACATCAAAATCATGTTTTTCTGATTGATGATGTAAGCAATATACATGGATCTAAATCAGCCTAAATATTAGTACCTGTAACCTCTTTCAATTGGTTTTTGGATGCAATGTTAACCTCCAGAAATTAACAAAATGTTACAAAGAATGCAACAAGTCACATTGATAACGGTAGGTGAGTGCTTACGATATTGGATATTTTGTCTTGCAGGGCTGTCAAGGCTTTTCCCCCATCCTGGAAAGATTGGAATAGGCAACAGAATCCAAAAGGAAGGAAAGACAGACCCTGAGTGGAGCTCACTTTTACTTGAAAAAGTGCAGGATACCAACAAGGTAAGTCACAATTTTTAATATCGAGGGTAGACGGGTTAACCCTACCTGGAGTGTTTACGAGGGAAAAAGTTAACCCGCCTGCCAGGGTAACCCCAGCACGCAGACAGGATAACCCTCCGGGATTCCTTGAAAATACAACAAAGAAAAATAGGAAATGTGTGAGTGCTAGGGTAACTTGCTTGCTATGGTACATGTAATTGTCTCTCCATGTAAACAAGCCCTTAAGGTGGTACGGTACCCTAAAATATGGTGATTTTCATGAAAAATTCAGTTTCTTAAAAGTACAAGATTTAAGACCCTTGGACACTTGTCAAAAACATTTTGAAATGATCTTGACAAATTTTCCTCTAGATGAGTGTGAAATGTAAGGAAAGTACACAGTGGTATAAGTTTTTATGTACTCAATGGCCATAGTGACGGCTGTTTACCATTAGAACATATAAGATGAACGATAGACCGAGTAGATTCATCGTGTCTTTAAATTTTGACAACAAATGAACAAAAGCCAAGATCTTAAGTGACAGTTACATTTCGGTATAAACTATACCATCATCAGCCTGAAAATGCATACGAAATTAGGAGCTTAAGTAGTTACAAAAGGTATACTCAAGAGAACAGGCAGAGTTCCCTGCTGGATTTTAATAGTAGTTACAAAAGGTATACTCAAGAGAACAGTGGATTAAAATCCAGCAGGAAACTCTGCCTGTTCTCTTGAGTATACCTTTTGTAACTACTTAAGCTCCTAATTTTGTAGGCATTTTCAGTCTGATGATGGTATAGTTTATACCGAAATATAACTGTCACTTAAGATCTTGGTTTTTGTTCATTTGTTGTCAAAATTTAAAGACACGATGAATCTACTCGGTCTATCATTCATCTTATATGTCCTGAAATTATCATCAGGTTCTGGCTTTTACCATTAGAATGTCACCAAAAATGTGGATTAGTTTTGACATATATAAATGGAACTTTGTAAAAAAGCTATGAAGACATGCACAACTCAATTGATATGATTAGTTGTGAAAGGTTTTGCTTCGAAATGCCATCACAGACTCATTCATTTCCCTTATGATAAAGAAATAAATTATTTCCTAAAACTGTGGTACCTTTCTTCACAAAATAGAAGAACCAAATTTGCACCCCTCCCCCTGAGATCCAATCTGAACCCCCTTCGGCTATTTGCAAGAAACTTAAGTAATAGTCCATGTAAGAAGGTGGCAACCATGCGGCAAGGAATGCAGAAAGGTGCTAACTTTTGCACAAGATTGCTGTTCTATCATACTTCTGATTGCCTCAATCAGCAAAACTTACCAAAACTTCAGGTAGCTGCATATTTATTTATCCTTAACTGATCAACTGTTTTCATTTCAACAAAATCTCTTCTGAACCTAAATACCACAATAATCCTGTGTGGGAAACATTGAAAAATTGGAGGCCTTTATTGTCTTTGTTTAGGGCTATTGTAATTGGTTGAAATGTTTACACACAAAGAAAACTACCTTTCAGAATAGAGTTTTAAGAATACGTTTTATTTCATAAACCTGCTTTCCATCAGTTGATAAATTCTTGGTCTGAAAACACAACCATTTCAATGTGGGGAAAGCTTATTGCCGCAGAACAATAGAAATTGGTACAGTTCTTACCTGGATCATTACTTAAAGTACAAGTTTCTTAAATGTTTATTTTTTAACCGACTGACTTCATGCCAACATTTTTACTTTGTAAAGTATTTAAGTAGAATTCCTGAAACTTAGGCTAATCAAAGACTAATAGGGTTGTGGTGATATAAACCAAAAAATCGTAACATTTTAATGTCTGTCACTTGACAGGGGATGATTTGTCCAATGGGTGTGGTAAAACAGGAGGTTATTTCCAAAAAAAACTTGTAAAAAAGCATGGGAAACAAGAGTTGACATCGTCAACTTGCCAAAAACTTAGGTCCATATCACAGAACAAAACAGAAACATGACACGATATGCTTTGTTTGACAGTCCAATCTTGTTTTGATAAAAGCGGCAGGAAGTGTTGGCGTCAATGCTGTAAAAACACTACCTCAAAAAGGCTGTGTGGCCTGATTGCCATAGCAACCAATGAGTGAGTAAAAACCTTCAAAATTCACTTTCCTGTTAACTTGGGTGGAGCTACAATTGATATTTTCAACCAAATTTAAACAAACTTTTAGTCCATATACTGTATAGGGTACCATTCCACCATTAAACGTTTGTCATTGTTTTGGTACATCATCACGCTAAGCGAGTATCATCCCGTAATATTCAGTATGACTCTCTTCTCTGATTTGGTTTTCACCTTCACTTTTCTGTTAGAAGTTTTTTGCAGTCTGGAAATGTACAATCCATCAGACTAACTCACACCCTGTTCACGTCAGGTCTGTATTTTTCAGAATCGTGAGACCTGCCGACAAACTTTCTCTCTTTTCTATATGCAAGCCCCTCTTGGCGGGGATCTCATGTTTCGTTCTGGACGCAATTTTTATGCACCCAAAATGCAGGAAAGCGAGCTTACAGTACACCAGGGCTATTCATTCTCTCTCATTTGTTTTAGCGTACAGTTAGTGTTTGGTACATTGGAAAACCCCAAACGTGTGTTCACGGAATGACGAGATCTGACAATACAGTAATGCCAGGAGTAAACAGATTTTTCCTTGGCTTGTGTTTTAATTTTGTTCTTTTGGCAACGTCTGCAGGTGTACATGGAACAAAACATTTCGCCAATACACATAACTATTTTTCCATCAGGGGATGGACAGTAACAGACCCAATGTGATGAGGGAAATTGAAACAACTTCTTGCACATCTCACAGAATCATAAAGACGACTGGCGGTGGAGGAAAGCCTCATTTGGAACTGGCGGGCCCGCATTGTTCCAAACATCGAGACGGGTCCGTAAATTGCGTCCAGAACAAAACGAAGGAGAAAGCAAAGAGGGGCCCTGCATATAGAAAAGAAGAGAAAGTTTGTCGGCAGGTCTCACGATTCTGAAAAATACAGACTGACGTAACAGGGTTGAGTTAGTCTGATGGATTGACATTTCCAAACTGCAAAAAACTTAACAGAAAAGTGAAGGGAAAACCAATCAGAGAAGAGAGTCATACTGAATATTACGGGATGATCTCGCTTAGGTGTGATGTACCAAAATGACAAACTTTTAAGGTGGAATGGTACCCTATACAGTATATGGACTAAAAGTTTGTTTAAATTTGGTGAAAATATCAATTGTACTCACCCAAGTAAACAGAAAGTGAATTTTGAAGGTTTTACTCAAAATGGTTGCTATGGCAACCAGCCACAGCCTTTTTGAGGTAGTGTTTTACAGCATTGACGCCAACACTTCCTGCTCTTTTATAAAACAAGATTTGACTGTCAAACAAGCATATCGTGCAAGTTTCTGTTTTGTTCTGTGATATGAACCTAAGTTTTGGCAGTTACATGTAACTCTTGTTTCCCATGCTTTTTACAAGTTTTTTTTGGAAATAACCTCCTTTTTTACCACACCCATTGGACAAATCATCCCCTGTCAAGTGACAGACATTAAAATGTTACGATTTTTTGGTTTATATCACCACAACCCTATTAGTCTTTGATTAGCCTAAGTTTCAGGAATTCTACTTAAATACTTTACAAAGTAAAAATGTTGGCATGAAGTCAGTCGGTTAAAAAATAAACATTTAAGAAACTTGTACTTTAAGTAATGATCCAGGTAAGAACTGTACCAATTTCTATTGTTCTGCGGCAATAAGCTTTCCCCACATTGAAATGGTTGTGTTTTCAGACCAAGAATTTATCAACTGATGGAAAGCAGGTTTATGAAATAAAACGTATTCTTAAAACTCTATTCTGAAAGGTAGTTTTCTTTGTGTGTAAACATTTCAACCAATTACAATAGCCCTAAACAAAGACAATAAAGGCCTCCAATTTTTCAATGTTTCCCACACAGGATTATTGTGGTATTTAGGTTCAGAAGAGATTTTGTTGAAATGAAAACAGTTGATCAGTTAAGGATAAATAAATATGCAGCTACCTGAAGTTTTGGTAAGTTTTGCTGATTGAGGCAATCAGAAGTATGATAGAACAGCAATCTTGTGCAAAAGTTAGCACCTTTCTGCATTCCTTGCCGCATGGTTGCCACCTTCTTACATGGACTATTACTTAAGTTTCTTGCAAATAGCCGAAGGGGGTTCAGATTGGATCTCAGGGGGAGGGGTGCAAATTTGGTTCTTCTATTTTGTGAAGAAAGGTACCACAGTTTTAGGAAATAATTTATTTCTTTATCATAAGGGAAATGAATGAGTCTGTGATGGCATTTCGAAGCAAAACCTTTCACAACTAATCATATCAATTGAGTTGTGCATGTCTTCATAGCTTTTTTACAAAGTTCCATTTATATATGTCAAAACTAATCCACATTTTTGGTGACATTCTAATGGTAAAAGCCAGAACCTGATGATAATTTCAGGACATATAAGATGAATGATAGACCGAGTAGATTCATCGTGTCTTTAAATTTTGACAACAAATGAACAAAAACCAAGATCTTAAGTGACAGTTATATTTCGGTATAAACTATACCATCATCAGACTGAAAATGCCTACAAAATTAGGAGCTTAAGTAGTTACAAAAGGTATACTCAAGAGAACAGGCAGAGTTTCCTGCTGGATTTTAATCCACTGTTCTCTTGAGTATACCTTTTGTAACTACTATTAAAATCCAGCAGGGAACTCTGCCTGTTCTCTTGAGTATACCTTTTGTAACTACTTAAGCTCCTAATTTCGTATGCATTTTCAGGCTGATGATGGTATAGTTTATACCGAAATGTAACTGTCACTTAAGATCTTGGCTTTTGTTCATTTGTTGTCAAAATTTAAAGACACGATGAATCTACTCGGTCTATCGTTCATCTTATATGTTCTAATGGTAAACAGCCGTCACTATGGCCATTGAGTACATAAAAACTTATACCACTGTGTACTTTCCTTACATTTCACACTCATCTAGAGGAAAATTTGTCAAGATCATTTCAAAATGTTTTTGACAAGTGTCCAAGGGTCTTAAATCTTGTACTTTTAAGAAACTGAATTTTTCATGAAAATCACCATATTTTAGGGTACCGTACCACCTTAAGGGCTTGTTTACATGGAGAGACAATTACATGTACCATAGCAAGCAAGTTACCCTAGCACTCACACATTTCCTATTTTTCTTTGTTGTATTTTCAAGGAATCCCGGAGGGTTATCCTGTCTGCGTGCTGGGGTTACCCTGGCAGGCGGGTTAACTTTTTCCCTCGTAAACACTCCAGGTAGGGTTAACCCGTCTACCCTCGATATTAAAAATTGTGACTTACCTTGTTGGTATCCTGCACTTTTTCAAGTAAAAGTGAGCTCCACTCAGGGTCTGTCTTTCCTTCCTTTTGGATTCTGTTGCCTATTCCAATCTTTCCAGGATGGGGGAAAAGCCTTGACAGCCCTGCAAGACAAAATATCCAATATCGTAAGCACTCACCTACCGTTATCAATGTGACTTGTTGCATTCTTTGTAACATTTTGTTAATTTCTGGAGGTTAACATTGCATCCAAAAACCAATTGAAAGAGGTTACAGGTACTAATATTTAGGCTGATTTAGATCCATGTATATTGCTTACATCATCAATCAGAAAAACATGATTTTGATGTTGTCACATTGTTCAGGCATTTGCAGTCTTCCTGAAGTTCCACTGAGCTGTTTGATGTAATTAAATTTTCATGTATACATGTAATTAGTAGAATTCTACTAGTACACTAATGCAAATGCTGTAATCTGATTGGCTGAGCCATTGCACACTATCTACCATTAGTGTGCAGTGGCTGGAACTTGTCTACGAAATGGTGATGTTTTTTTGTTTTGCCAAAGTTTTGGAGGAAAATTTTGATGAAAATGGATAATTAAAATCCTGGGAAGACTAAACGAAGGACATTTACCGTTTCTTGACTTAAAAAAGTTGAAATTATTGAAAAAAATGATGTATGCGTGTGCACGACTTCAATTTTAATTGCCAACTCAATCCGGGCGATCTTTTTAAGGTCCAAAGTTTAATAATATGTCGAGAAATAATTGGAAACTGACGTTATTTGAACTAAACTTTAATAAGAATTATACTAAAACAATTGGATTATTCGCTCTCGATTTCTATGAGGTGATAGTTGTTTCGGCCTTTGGCCTCATCAACTATCACCTCATAGAAATCTTGAGCTCATAATCTAATAATTATTGTTAATTAGTTTAACATGTTACTTTTAATCATTTCTACTTATTGATGTTCAATTAACTTAGGTATATATATCAAACTGTTGTGACAGTCTACAAGCTATTTTAGTCCCAACCTTGCCTGCAGCCATGTTGAATAATTTAGAAAGTTACACAAGCATGAAAAAAAACCAGCAACATTAACATGACTGCATATTCTTCAAATTTGTGGACATTACAAACTGAAATACCACAAGAAGGTATGAAACACATTTCCTAACGCTTTCTTTACTGCTGCTTTTCCAGTTTTTTGACCAAAGGAAACACACAGAGTCCTTTTGGGCATCTTTCAGTTGAATGGCTATCAAACATTTTAACAACATTAGTAAAGTTATGAATATAATGTAAATCAGCTGAAGAGCCTGAAATTAATTATTATTTTAGCAAATATTGGTCACAAATGTAGAAATTTCTTTGAAATGGCAAAGAAGAATGTCAGTGATTTAAGAATATGGTCAACCCGGGATGGTCAACAAAATGCAACCAGGCCCCAGGCTTTTGCAGGGCATAATAGGACTTTTTTAATACCCTTTTTTATAATAACTGCGGAATTTGTCACATGTTCATTGGCTTATTTTCATAATCAATATATAAGCAGACAGATACATGAAACAAAATTTATGCAGTGTTCTTGCAACAAGTGAAAGCGGACAATTTGTCATTGTGGAGAAACAAATTGATGTCAGTTTTTCATGCATCTGTCCCATATAATGATGACAATGAATTTGGTCATAACATTGTCAATGTAGCCTGCAAATGCACCTTGCTATGGTCTTATGGTTCAACAGCTACGTACTTTGGCAATGTTAGGACGAAATTCATGATCAATAACAGCTAGGATAGAATCATGAAAAACTGGCATTAATTTGTCATTGGTTTGTGAGTAATAGGAGGTGCAATTAGGAGGTGCAGTGTGTTCTTGGAGAAGACACTCTACTCTCACGGTGCCTTTCTCCTACTATATATGGATATGATGAACTTAATGCTGGTGGTATAACTCTCCCCTGGATGGGATGCTAGTCCAATTATTGGACTAGCATCCCATCCAGGGGGGAGTAGAAATGCTCCAAGTTACTTCATGCTACAGAAACTGGGATAAGCTCCTCAACAGCTTGTTGGGCCACGTGGCTCACAAGCACACTTTTAGGATGTAATATCATAAATTACCGATTAACAACAATTCGCTGTCGAATAATATTATGAATAAACACAAGACAAATCTGGCAGTAAATGGGACTATGGACATTGGGTGCTCCCTGGGATAGCAATGAGAGTGGGTGGTAACGAAACACCCTGATCAGGTAAATGGGTGGTTAGCGGACACACCCTTTATTATTTTATCTGGAACCAGAGTGGGGTATTTTCCATTTCCTAAAATTATATTGACGATATTGATACCAGAGTATTTCCCACTTTTGCAAGGTTGTTTGTGCAAACAGTCAGTTTGGCTATGTTAAAAGAGAAAGATATATGGTGACTTCAAGACAGTAATTTTATTTTGCTCTGTTGAAAACAAGATAATTTTTACTGTAGCACTTGAAAATAAAATTCATAACTTTGGGCACCATGTTATATCTTTAACTTATTATTAGGCACCAGTGTTTTGCTAGAAAATATACCACTCAAAAAATTTGTACCAAACTATATCTGGAATCCAACATGTGCATTTCCATGCATATCCTCAATAGTAAGGATATTGTTGACTTCATTTCTCACTTTTAATATACAATTAGGTGTATACACACTGAACAATTAAAATTATTTCTCTGTAATTATTAATGAGTTATTCAACATATGATTATAGTGAAGAAGTTATTAAAGTATATGAAATTTACCGGGCAATTATTTAGTCTGTACAACTGATTTGATTATTTTTAGCCAAATGACTAATTATAACAATTTTGTAAAGTTCTCATACATGTAGGTAATAAAAAATATATTTAATATTCATTCAATATTGCAATGGGTATTAGGTTTACAACTGAAAGTCTACCATACCCTTAGGAAACTGGTGGTGATTTAATGTTTTCAAAACAATGGTTTTTAAGTAAGTGAAAATTTGCCAGCCAGGGGGTGCCATGTATGAAACAATCATTTGGAAATCTATACTTTTGAGGTGAAAAAATGTTGCTTCTGTTAGGGAAGGATCTATGGAATATGCCTGTAGTCATAATCAAAAACACTCATAAATTGGTTCTGACTAACAGATTTTTGTAATAAGATGTTAAATATGTTTACTTAATTAAGGGCTGTGCAAACACTGCACAGACCAGTTATTGAATTAATTAATGATTAAGAAGTTCATAAGTTTATTAACAATTTTTTCATCCTGCACAAAATAATGGACTTAATTCAGTTTGATATCCAAAATTCATTTTCTCCATTCCAACTGGCAATAAACAATGAAATAAATAAAGATGTACATGTACATTTAAATATCATGCAGATAGCAATCTGGGGTGTCCAATCGATAATCGATGACAATGGATATATAGCGATCAATGCCTTTGATATCAATTAATCAACTGATATTGATAATGGATAATCAATTGATGACCTGTTGTAATTCAGGTTTATCTAGTTTTGACCAGGTTTCTCTAACACTGAAATATTTGTAAGTAGTCAGGGCAGAGATCAGGATCCACAAGGTGACAGATGTAAGGTGGCAAAGCTACCCATGTTTGCTAGTTACTGTAAATGCGTTTCCACATTTTCCCATTTTGTCATAGGCAGACTGAACCACTCACCAACATTTGCTTTGAAATGGCAAAGATGGTATCCTTTACAAAGATTTCTACTTCAATCAACATTGCAAAAATAGTTACGGACGGGCTACAAGCAACTGTACAGTGGTACTATGAGCGCATGCAACATGGTACATGTCAGGGTCGGAAATTAACTTTTTTAGGCAGGCGCCAACTGGCGACTGACCTTTTTTTTTTCAGTTGCCAAATGGGAGAATGTGGCGACCAGCTGTGAAATTCTGGTCGCCAGTGCAAAAATTTTAGTTGCATTGGCAACCAGGGAAGCACAATTTCTGACCCTGCATGTATGTGCTTTGTGTCAAGAAATGTGGGTGTGACTGTTTTTCCAATCGATAGCAATAGATGAATAACTTTTGTGTGACTAGGTATTAATCATTGATTGACCGATACTAATCAATACCAATTAATTACATGTAATTTTATTGATTGATAATCATTGATCAATAATTCTTTCTCTGATCATGGATTGGGTACCCTGGGGTAACAATTAAATAAATGAATAAGTAAATCCACTATGTTCTAAATTGAATTGAAATTTACATGATTTACTTGTTCATAAACATGGGACACTTTCATTTGCATAAAATCATTCTTGACTGGTGGGGGCTATCAGAAGTATATACGTAATTCTATCATTTGGTTGAACTTCAAAATTGTAAAATTAATATAGTTGAAAGCAAGCAGCTTCCTTGATTCAGCCATAATTTACATGTGCTTGTAATTCGCAGTTTAAATATATCTTACTGGTTTGTCAAACAAACCCTGAGAAAATTAGGACAGCCTTCAACCATTAACTATTAACCATTAACTATGCTTCAACTGTACAATTAAGCCATTTATCACAACAGAGAAGGGTTGTGAAATAAATATTTTGAAATGAATAAGTTGTTGAAACTAATATCATGTTTCAAAAAAACAAGTTTGACAGTCGCAGCTTCCAAAACAGGGAAAATATTATTGTTTGCTAAATTCAAGTCAGCTGTGACATTTCACAGATATATATAGGTGGAGGGTACCCTGGGTACCAGAGGATTTCTCTTGCATGCAGCAGACAGAAACACTTCGTTTCATGTGGTAGGTGGAATGGAAACCCCAACAACATTCAAGTGCCCATAGAATCCTGAGGGGGTTCTCCCAGAAAAATTGGGTGGGGGTGTCCAGTTTGCTTTCCAAAACCCTTACCCTATTTGTGAACAAAATCTGTGATTTTCCACCAGAGGGGTACCCCCAGAAAAGTTGGGTGGGGTGTATGGCCCACTTTCCAAAACCCTTGCCCTATTTATGACCAAAATCTGCAGTTTTTGCTACCCTATTTATGACCTGGCTAAAAATTCGATGTCCTATCTATGACTGTTGTGGCTTGCACAGGTACCCTAAACATAAGTAATGAAGCTTTTGTTGATGCATGGTCTTATTGATAATGATGAAAACGTAGCTTCTTCCAAGAAACAACCTGTTCAAAACCATACCCTATTTAAGACCAAAATGACCAAAATCAATACCCTATTTGCCCGGTATATGACCAAAACGGCCAAAAAACCCTACCATTTGGTGCCACACATACTTACATAGCCCATATAAGGGAGTACCCCCCGGGGGATTTTTTTTCTATCCTATTTATGACGTGACCCTTGAATCAGGTAAAATCAGATCAAAATTAAATTAAATTAATTCCCCATTTCAGACATGCCTTAGATTAGTTTCCTTAATGTCAAATGGTGACATAAACAATTTGTGACCCGGTTTCAAAATGATGAAAAAGCAGCTTCTTCTTAAAAACTCACCCATACCAAGATAAAGTGTAAAAACCATAGCCTATTTATGACCATAATGGCCAGGCGAGAAAGCCTGTAGATTTCCAAACAGAGTTTGTGATTGGCTCGGCAAACTAGATAATGAATTAAACAATGCCCCCAACGCATGAAACAATAGGAGCTACAGCATAAGGGAACAAATCAAAATACAGACCTGTCTGCAAGAGGTACAGGACTACTCGAGAAGAGACAAAGTCGACAACCTACTTATGACCAAAACGGTCGAAAAAATCCCGGGAATAAACCATATCCTTACGGACCGCACATACCTATACAGACCGCATGGGGGAGTGCCACCCCCCCCCCCCCCCCCACACCACCACCGAACTTAAAATATGCCGAAATTGCGAATGTCGAGACCAACTAGGTACCTTTGCCAGCAGTATCAAGGATTTCGGTACATGCATGGCCAGACAAATGATGAAAGAAAAACAAAACTGGTCATGATTGCAGCGTTTGTAAATACTGATGTTCTAGAATACAAGAGAATAAGTTTGACTCACCTTTCTCCGTGGGGCTTATGGTACCACCAAAGGTTGGTACCACCTTGAGAACTGCGTTGATTCCCAACAATCTATATAGTAGCGGGGGCAAAGTGATAGAGACAGCTTATATAAGGTAAAGCTTCTAAAATGCATAATATTAAAACACACACTTTGCGGACAGCAGATCGAGTAGCGCGAAATGAAAATTCAGCTGAAAATTGCAGTCACTTCGTCCATTTTCACTCCCGATCTCCTTATTTAGTCGGCATTTGGCTTCCGACAAAGCCATCCTCGATTTCGGCTTTTAATGTTTCCGTAAAATAAAGGTACTCATCTGAAAAATACAACCGAAATAGATCATTCAGTGCCTACCTTCTCGTGTCGCCAGAGAATCGAACGATGGAAGCTTATTTCTAAAAGAAGAGCCACGTTCAACTCCAGTGTTGAGTTTAAAGTTAATTGCCACACTATATTGACACAATTGTGCAAAGAAAAAAGCTATAAAATTGAATTCAGATCGAGATAACTGAAGATCCGTTAACTCAAATTGAAATTCCCGCAAGAAATTCCCGCTCAAATCCAAGCGTGAATCCTGAGCACCTTGGTCATGTGACTAATCGCGTGATTGCGACCTAGAGCCCAGTCGCTTGGCGGAGTCTTAAGATCGAGTCACGCGATCTGAAAACACGAAGCCGGGTTGAAATGAGCATGCCTTTGAAATTCCAAGAAATCAGAGTTCTTGGAATTATCAGGAATAACGAAAATTCTACCGAAATTGACGAAAATTGTGAAGGTTTTCTATGAGGATGTAGAAGAAGATTGATTTCGGCAAGTTTGAAAAAAACCTTCGTGCCGGTAAGTGTGTAATCAACTTAAGATTCATCTGAAACCTTGAATTTGTTTCTTACATGTTGCCAAAGATCTATATAATCTCGACGCCTAGAACGAACATTTCGTATATGGTTTGATCAGAGATTTCATTTTTGTTACCCTTTCGGAACAGTTCAGGGAGATGAAAAAATTTTTATTTAGTTTCTCCATGGATATACGACTCAAGATAGACACTACAGTTACTCGAGTTTCGCACTCAAGGCGATCATGATACAGACGGGGGGTGAATAGGGGCGATCCATGCCTTTTTTTCGCCAAATCCGTCGATCCGCCAAAATTTTTCTTCAAATCCGAAACCACAACCACGTTCGAAAACAGAAAGTGTAAAGGTTCAAAGGTAAACTGGTACATGTGAATGCCACTGTTAATTTCGCCCGAATAGTAAAGAAGGCAACATGCTTGATGACAACACCACCATTCACTCCAATAACAGTCTCACACCTAAGCGTTAAATACACTTCTCTCAAAAACACGAACAATCTGAATAAACTCATTAACATGCCGATCAAGGCTGAAGAAAGATCTGTGATCCAAATTTCGTTTAGGACCCAAGATCCGAACATAAGACAGCCACAATCCGCATTCCGCGTGAAAAAATACAGCTGATCCACGATCCACTGTGTTTTCAAAATCCTTAAATCCGCTCGATTTACCACACAAGATCCGCAATCCGTGGGCTTTTTCAGGCGAATACGTCGATCCGAAAAACCTCTTCACCTCCCTCATACAGTGTCAAACTCGAGTACATAACTGTAGTTTCTAACTTAATCCGTATTTAAGTTTCGCTCGGCTTGTACTTGTATCAAGTACTCCTACGATTTGGTGAAAACCCCTTCGTTTTTCGTAATGTCTGTATATAGATATAAAGTGGTTGCAAATTTTACCACTGTGTCGATCGATTGAATCGAACCGGAACCGGTTCTTTAATAAATTTTAGCCTCGGCGCCAGCTGGCCAAAAATGTTTAGATCATAAATTCATTTTCAAGCGAAACAAAAAGGAGGTTTCAGACCCTGTCACCGCAGATCAGTTATAACTGTTAATAAACCAAGACTCGGAAGAAGAAAGCCGCAACCTCTCTAATACTGAAATCAATAGCATGGTTCCAAAACATCAGTGCGTTAGGTTCGGTTCATTCTCTATTGCAGTTACAGAGCCATCTTTACAAATGGAATTACCCGCTTAGAAGCGGTTCATTTACCAAAGCATTCAATGGAAATTGTGAAGTAAAAATTTATCTACATTTAAAAACTGAAAAGGCGTTTTAAAAGTTCAAGTTTATTCAAAGTTTTGCGGTGACGGTGGCCATTCCGGGGGGGGGGGGGAGCCCATGTAATAAGGACGGGGGTGCTGGTCGTTTGGAGTATTGATACAACAACGTTATGACCTGAATAGAGTTTTGTATTAGAATCGGTAGCGTTTAGGGGTGAAAAATAATTCAAGCGGCCAAACCCACAAAACAGGATCTTGGTAACTCTTAGGAGTTCTTTACAAAATTTCCGGACGAGGGAACCCCTTTCGTTTTACATGGAAGTCTCCTCCGGACCATTTACTCTTTATATACCTTTGTCATCATTCGGTCATTGCAGCGGAACTATGTAAAGGAGTTTAAGTGTCCGAGCTGCAGCTACTAAACGTTTTCTTACCCGCACATTCCGTATCATACTGCTACAAGGCACGAATATGTTATAAAACAATTCCAAAGAGCAAAATATAACAGATATTTTGTGGAAGGGATACAGGATTATAAGGATCAGGGAAATAGATTACGGTTAATCAAAATTGATTTTGTTACAGGCTGTAAAATATTTCTTCGGAAGGACAAAGTAGATGTTTTTCAAGCCATGCTGGTGACATTTTGAATCTGTAAGTTGTTATTTTGTCATTTTTCCAGTCATCTTTTTTGCGAGCAGTGGACCTCGACGGTGTCTTGGTCCATAAACGCGTAAAGAAAGTTCAAGGCCAATATTGCCAATCATTGTGGCCCATACCTGAAAAGTCGGTTTTGCACGATCTGTTTTTAGATTTACTAGTTACTAGATGATTTGAAAGAGACGCTAGGTTCCTTCCCCGTAATTTATAATTTAGAGGTGCATTCATCTGCTTTCACAGAATAAGCTTCACGACAATGAGCAACGCCGCAGCAGCAGCAGCCGCGGCG
>JAHPZR010046888.1:10000-12500 GCA_019787425.1 Platygyra sinensis | reverse complement strand
ACGGCCTTGCTGTCTGACGAAAGACCGCTAAACGCTTTCTCCAAAGCCTCAGCAAAGAACAGAGGAGGATTGCGGGTGCATCGAACTAAAATGACCAAGAATAATGAAATTACTGTTACTAATGATCAAGCAACGAGTTAGTTTAGTTGATTTAGTATAGGATAAGACACTGGATAAAAGGTAAAGGTAGGTAAAGTCTGCATACGAGCCAAGTGGCCCATCAGGCCGGAGCTTATCCCGGTTTCCTTAGCATGAAGCGACTGAGAGTATTTCTACTCCCCCCTGGATGGGAGGCGCGGTGGCCTCATGGTTAGTGAGCTCGTCTCCGGATCGAGCGGTCCGGGTTCGAGCCCTGGCCGGGGACATTGTGTTGTGTTCTTGGGCAAGACACTTTACTCTCACAATGCCCCTCTCCACCCAAGTGTATAAATGGGTACCGGCGAATTTAATGCTGGGGGTAACCCTGCGAAGACACTGGATAAAACGACCAGGAAAGCTGATCCTACATAATGATTATCTTGAAAGAACGGAAAACATAGATTTTCTTCTTTAATGCAATGGTAAATTTGATAAGTATAAACTATCATACCTATTGCTTCAATGGTGTCATGGAAATCTCCAGTGAGTTCATCATTCACAGAGTCCATGATATCTTTTTTGGCAACCTAGGAGGTTCACAAAAGGAATGCAATTAATTAAGCTTAATTAAGTGCTTAGTCTAACAAAATTAAAAAGCAGTGGGAGGTCCACAGGAGAAATTGATTTCTTATTTAATGTTGACAACCAGGGAAAACGTTGGACGTGTATATAATTTAAATATGCAAGTAAACTGTTTTCAGGGCATTCATCCCATGATACGCCATTTTGGATTTCGTAACTACTTTCCTGTGACGTCAGAAACCAACTTAAGTTTAACAGCGCGAGACAATTCTGATTACCAAGGAAAGCGCAATTAAACGAAAGTTTCCGAAAAAGACACACGAAGATCCCGCAGGAGACGTGAAGATCCCGCTGAAGATTTCAAATACCGACGACTTTGATCCCGCGTAGTGGCGATCAGAATCACTTGAAAAAACCATTCGTCGTGATGGGCTTATACATTATTGACCTAGACACAGTGTTTCGCCCGCTTCTTTGCTAAAGCATCAAAAACTGAATTTTAGAAAAGGATATTCCAAATTTAGAATGTATACGCCTGTTTAAAATTTTGCTGTTATGGCAACATGAAGTTTAATTTGACCAACGATATTTCATGCCATATTTTCACATTAACCAGATTAAGTTGGAGAGACTGTTGTTAACATTTTGCTAGTATTTGTTCATTTCTGAACCTGAAAAGTAATCAACGTTAAAAATCCATGCTGGCAGATTCCACAGCTCTACCCAGTATATCTGTCTACATATGTTATCGGATTCAATGAACTTGAAAAAGAAACTTTCACACTCACATGCTTGTACGCTTCAACCGTTGCCTGAAGTTGTGTGGTGCTTCTTGTAGTGAGAATCTTAACAAATACGGACTCGTCGGTTCCCCATTTATCCTCACCAGCCTACAGAGAAAGAGAAAGTTTGTTTAACAGAGGCCCATACGTGCGTATACAGCTTGCTATATCATAATCCAAAGAGCATCACAATAATTATTTACCGTACCCAAACTCGAAATTAGTCAATCAAAAGCCTCCTGATATCCTCCGATATCAAGTTATTGACGAGACCGTGACCTGGTATAGTTACGATATCATGGTCACTTGGCCAAATTTCAGTTCGGTAAATAACTAATTGTATTTGTTTTTTATTCGATTTGAAGGTACATCAGGAAGAGAAATAAAAGAAATTCAGTTAATAGGCAATGTTAGTCACTTTCATCGGAGCTAACCTCAAGAAGTTTGTTGGCATCCTCATAAGCAAGATTCTCGTCGATCTTCTCTGAGGAACTTCTCTTACCCTGTGAAATACAGAATGGTGTACAGTTAACAAATGCTGTAAATTACCGTGATTGTAGCTTAGTTTGATAATGAGAAAACAATCGCAGCCTACGACAGCTGCCACACTTTTGGGAAATGATGGTGTCCCATACCTCGGCCAATTTTACTAAGGTTGTTTGAAGGTCTCCACTTGTCTCACTTTTTATTTCTTCCACAAGATCTTTTCCATGAACTGAAACAAAACAAGTATTGAAAATCATGCGCTCGATATTTTTATTAAAACGGACGTTAAGTGATAGAAGTATTCTCATGGCAAAAAAAACGATCACTAACTCGTAAGATAAACAGACTGAGGTACTTACCTTGCTTAAAGGTGGACTTGATCGTTTGAATTTCCTGCAACGCATTTCAACAGATCACATTTGTACCATGTGTTCTCGATCAAAAAAACACAAAAGTGCAAAATAGAAAGACGCAATAACGATAAAGACTGCGTTGCTCATCTTTTTATAGAATAAATCGTTTTGGGGCTAATGAGATTTAATGCTCTTTATGAATATGGATCACAAAGTGTC
>JAHPZR010046888.1:0-2500 GCA_019787425.1 Platygyra sinensis | reverse complement strand
CTTCTATCACTTAACGTCCGTTTTAATAAAAATATCGAGCGCATGATTTTCAATACTTGTTTTGTTTCAGTTCATGGAAAAGATCTTGTGGAAGAAATAAAAAGTGAGACAAGTGGAGACCTTCAAACAACCTTAGTAAAATTGGCCGAGGTATGGGACACCATCATTTCCCAAAAGTGTGGCAGCTGTCGTAGGCTGCGATTGTTTTCTCATTATCAAACTAAGCTACAATCACGGTAATTTACAGCATTTGTTAACTGTACACCATTCTGTATTTCACAGGGTAAGAGAAGTTCCTCAGAGAAGATCGACGAGAATCTTGCTTATGAGGATGCCAACAAACTTCTTGAGGTTAGCTCCGATGAAAGTGACTAACATTGCCTATTAACTGAATTTCTTTTATTTCTCTTCCTGATGTACCTTCAAATCGAATAAAAAACAAATACAATTAGTTATTTACCGAACTGAAATTTGGCCAAGTGACCATGATATCGTAACTATACCAGGTCACGGTCTCGTCAATAACTTGATATCGGAGGATATCAGGAGGCTTTTGATTGACTAATTTCGAGTTTGGGTACGGTAAATAATTATTGTGATGCTCTTTGGATTATGATATAGCAAGCTGTATACGCACGTATGGGCCTCTGTTAAACAAACTTTCTCTTTCTCTGTAGGCTGGTGAGGATAAATGGGGAACCGACGAGTCCGTATTTGTTAAGATTCTCACTACAAGAAGCACCACACAACTTCAGGCAACGGTTGAAGCGTACAAGCATGTGAGTGTGAAAGTTTCTTTTTCAAGTTCATTGAATCCGATAACATATGTAGACAGATATACTGGGTAGAGCTGTGGAATCTGCCAGCATGGATTTTTAACGTTGATTACTTTTCAGGTTCAGAAATGAACAAATACTAGCAAAATGTTAACAACAGTCTCTCCAACTTAATCTGGTTAATGTGAAAATATGGCATGAAATATCGTTGGTCAAATTAAACTTCATGTTGCCATAACAGCAAAATTTTAAACAGGCGTATACATTCTAAATTTGGAATATCCTTTTCTAAAATTCAGTTTTTGATGCTTTAGCAAAGAAGCGGGCGAAACACTGTGTCTAGGTCAATAATGTATAAGCCCATCACGACGAATGGTTTTTTCAAGTGATTCTGATCGCCACTACGCGGGATCAAAGTCGTCGGTATTTGAAATCTTCAGCGGGATCTTCACGTCTCCTGCGGGATCTTCGTGTGTCTTTTTCGGAAACTTTCGTTTAATTGCGCTTTCCTTGGTAATCAGAATTGTCTCGCGCTGTTAAACTTAAGTTGGTTTCTGACGTCACAGGAAAGTAGTTACGAAATCCAAAATGGCGTATCATGGGATGAATGCCCTGAAAACAGTTTACTTGCATATTTAAATTATATACACGTCCAACGTTTTCCCTGGTTGTCAACATTAAATAAGAAATCAATTTCTCCTGTGGACCTCCCACTGCTTTTTAATTTTGTTAGACTAAGCACTTAATTAAGCTTAATTAATTGCATTCCTTTTGTGAACCTCCTAGGTTGCCAAAAAAGATATCATGGACTCTGTGAATGATGAACTCACTGGAGATTTCCATGACACCATTGAAGCAATAGGTATGATAGTTTATACTTATCAAATTTACCATTGCATTAAAGAAGAAAATCTATGTTTTCCGTTCTTTCAAGATAATCATTATGTAGGATCAGCTTTCCTGGTCGTTTTATCCAGTGTCTTCGCAGGGTTACCCCCAGCATTAAATTCGCCGGTACCCATTTATACACTTGGGTGGAGAGGGGCATTGTGAGAGTAAAGTGTCTTGCCCAAGAACACAACACAATGTCCCCGGCCAGGGCTCGAACCCGGACCGCTCGATCCGGAGACGAGCTCACTAACCATGAGGCCACCGCGCCTCCCATCCAGGGGGGAGTAGAAATACTCTCAGTCGCTTCATGCTAAGGAAACCGGGATAAGCTCCGGCCTGATGGGCCACTTGGCTCGTATGCAGACTTTACCTACCTTTACCTTTTATCCAGTGTCTTATCCTATACTAAATCAACTAAACTAACTCGTTGCTTGATCATTAGTAACAGTAATTTCATTATTCTTGGTCATTTTAGTTCGATGCACCCGCAATCCTCCTCTGTTCTTTGCTGAGGCTTTGGAGAAAGCGTTTAGCGGTCTTTCGTCAGACAGCAAGGCCGTCACTCGGATTGTGATCTCGAGATCTGAGGTGAGTTTCAACGACTTAACCTCACAAGCATCTTGATAATATTCATCTTTGTATATTTTTAATTCAAATAACTTTAACATCGAGACCTAGTTCTTTTATCTGCGAAATATCATACTTTATGAGCAGTTGCTTAGAAAAACTTATAACTAAGAAAGAAAGACAAATGAAACTGACTAGATTTAATTTATATTTTTACGACGTTTCGAAGTCATCGTAACTCCATTGTCAAGTGATAAATACTTACA
>JAHPZR010046887.1:7500-10000 GCA_019787425.1 Platygyra sinensis | reverse complement strand
GAAGAGAAGTTATATCATCTTATTGTCCTCAGCTTCCCTATTGCGCTATCATTGTATGCGTGGTTTATACCCCCCCCCCCCCGGGGAGGGGACTCCCATCCAAAGATAGGTAGATAGATCACTTTATTTATACACGGTAAATTCCACTCAGTCGTATACAAGCAAAATATCTACAAATGTGAAAATTAAAACTATGAATCAGCATAAAATATATACAAAGATTAAAAGCCTAATCTAAACAAACTGAGCTAACTACTTATTAGAATGAAAATAAATGAAAACAAAAGTATTGCTTTTCAGGGACGCCGTGTCGAAAAAGACGTCGATGGTCGTTAGAGATTTTAGAAAAAATCCCTAAGAGGTAACAAGATCCTGTTTGTGGGCGTGGATTGAAACCTTTTTCATCTTTAAGAAGTACAAATTCTAAAACAACACATTAACTGACACTGCCCGGCTTTTTTTGGTTCTTTAATTCGGCTCAATACCCTAAATGGTACTGCAAAACACCCCCTAAAGGTACCAAATCTACTTTTTTTAGCGTAGCTATAAATTATCCGGGGGGAACTCCAATATAAAAAGGGAGGGTGCCCTTTTTATATTGGAGTCCCCCCCCGGATAATTTATAGCTCTGCTGTCAGACACGAGATCGCTCCCGTTCGGCAACAAAACAAACTCTTGTTTACTCATTGTGCTGATCAGTTTTTCTGTTCTTTTTTTGTTGTTTTGTTTTCCTCAGATGATCCCGATCGCGAGGGAATGTTGTCTCCTCAAGAGTACTGGGCCATCATTTTGTCCTTGGCTATAAGCTTATTTCTCGCGATCTCCATTGCCTTTTTCTTATGGCGTGGAAACCGGAGAATCAAGAAAGCTCATAAAGAGGCGAAGGAGCGGAGGACCTCACAGAGATCCAGGAACAATCATGTAGGGGCTCAGGTAGGTAATGTGAAGTGATTCTACAATGTGTGCACGGTAACACTCCTTGTAAAGCTTCTGAGAAATTGATGATCAATTACGTAACGATCTGAAGTTTGTATCGGACCAGATTGTCCATAATAATAATAATAATAATAATAATAATAATAATAATAATAATAATAATAATAATAATAATAATAATAATAATAATAATAATAATAATTATAATAATAATAATAATTATAATAATAATAATAATAATAATAATAATAAATACAATTTATATAGCGCCGAAATCCCAAATGTACTAAGGCGCTTTACAGACCTTAATTAAGGTAACAATTAAATTAGCAATTAAAATTATTACTAACTAAATTAAAAACGCATCATAAGCAAAACGTATACTTAAATAAAAACGTCTTCAAGTTACTTTTAAAAACATTAAGAGAGGCGCAGTTTCTTAAATGTACGTAATGGCAGGTCATTCCACAGCATTGGTGCGCAAATGAAAAAAGCTGAAAGGTACTGCTAACAGTTTTTGAGAAGATGACCTGAGATCACGTTCAGCCGGGAAATAAAACTTAACTAAGTCACTCAAATAAGAAGGAGCTAAACCGTTTAGAGCTTTGAAAGTAAAAGGTAAAATTTTAAAAATAATTCGCTGTTCCACTGGTAGCCAATGAAGATCTCTGAGTACAGGTGTTATGTGATCATGTCGTCTTGCGTTTACCACTAGACAAGCAGCACAGTTCTGAACACGTTGAAGCTTTTCAATCTGATTCTTCGGCAAGCCATAAAAAAAACGAGTTGCACTTATCCAACCTGCATGTAACAAATGCATGGACAAGGGCCTTTGTGTTTTCCTCAGAGAGGAATCTTCTAATACGAGCAATGTTTCTCAGGACTTACAGATGGATGCCACCTGTTTCTCGAAGTTAATCTTATCGTCCATGGTGACCACAATATTATGTGCAGCATTAGCACTTAAGATACTTTCAGATCCAAATGTTTAAGTATCCGGCAGCTGCGGCATAGGGCGATGTTATGAAGAAATAACAACAAGTTCAGTCTTGTCCTTATTCGGTTTTAATTTATTGGCTGTCATCCATTTACCAATATCATTCACACATGATTGAATAGTTTCAACCGACCGATTTCTATGTTCCGATGAAGTGGATTCAAAATACAGATACATCTGTGTGTTATCAGAGTACAGATGGTATTTGACACCATGTTCACGTAAAATGTCTCCAAGAGGTGTAGTATATAAAACATACAAGATTGGGCCAAGGACGGACCTTTGGTGCCAGAGCTTATCCCAGTTTCTAAAGCATGAAGCAGCTAGGAGTATTTCTACTCTTCCCTGAATGGGACGCTGACCAACGCAAGGTTACTACCAGAATTTAAATGCCTGGCTCCAGTTGCAATTTATACAACTGCCGGGATGAAGATCCGAGCCGGCATTCAGTGAGAGTTAAGTGTCTTGCCCAAAACACAACGAAATGACCCCTACCATAGCTCGTTCCTAGACGGCTCAATCACCGCAGAGACCTGCGCGCTAACGTCTGGTTAAACGGTACTGGAC
>JAHPZR010046887.1:0-2500 GCA_019787425.1 Platygyra sinensis | reverse complement strand
AGTCTAGATATAAACCGGCACTTAAGCTTTTAGATCTTGATAACGTTTGTAACATATCGCTTGTAAAGCTTGTAACGCGTAGTAACGCTCTTAATAACGCTTGTAACGCGTAATAATGCCTGTGACGCTTCAAAATTGCGTGCTGCTTTCCACGTCCTTTCTCTCATTTATAGGCGGAAACTCGATGACAACCTCAGTCTCAATATTTTTATTCATATCTGAAGGAGACTCCATCTTGTCCCTCTGCTCGGGGAGCTTGTTATTTCCATTTCCGGTCGTGTTTTTTTCTCGTTGTTTTCATCTTCTGTCTCTTTCTTCAAGGTGCTGTTTCCTCCAATCTCCAGAACTTCCTCTTCTACAGCAAAGTTTTCCTAAAAGGAACCGGCCGGACATTAAACGGGGCCATTGATAGGTAATAACTAAATTTCCCTTTTCAGCATCAGTACAGTTTTAGACTACGGGTTAATTCTTCTTAGCTAAGTCACGCACTGGCGGACTTTAAGCGAAACTGAGAGGGGACCACTCTTAGTCCAGTACCGTTTAAACCAGACGTTAGCGCGCAGGTCTCTGCGGTGATTGAGCCGTCTAGGAACGAGCTATGGTAGGGGTCATTTCGTTGTGTTTTGGGCAAGACACTTAACTCTCACTGAATGCCGGCTCGGATCTTCATCCCGGCAGTTGTATAAATTGCAACTGGAGCCAGGCATTTAAATTCTGGTAGTAACCTTGCCGTTGGTCAGCGTCCCATTCAGGGAAGAGTAGAAATACTCCTAGCTGCTTCATGCTTTAGAAACTGGGATAAGCTCTGGCACCAAAGGTCCGTCCTTGGCCCAATCTTGTATGTTTTATATACTACACCTCTTGGAGACATTTTACGTGAACATGGTGTCAAATACCATCTGTACTCTGATAACACACAGATGTATCTGTATTTTGAATCCACTTCATCGGAACATAGAAATCGGTCGGTTGGAAACTATTCAATCATGTGTGAATGATATGGTAAATGGATGACAGCCAATAAATTAAAACCGAATAAGGACAAGACTGAACTTGTTGTTATTTCTTCATAACATCGCCCTATGCCGCAGCTGCCGGATACTTAAACATTTGGATCTGAAAGTATCTTAAGTGCTAATGCTGCACATAATATTGTGGTCACCATGGACGATAAGATTAACTTCGAGAAACAGGTGGCATCCATCTGTAAGTCCTGAGAAACATTGCTCGTATTAGAAGATTCCTCTCTGAGGAAAACACAAAGGCCCTTGTCCATGCATTTGTTACATGCAGGTTGGATAAGTGCAACTCGTTTTTTTATGGCTTGCCGAAGAATCAGATTGAAAAGCTTCAACGTGTTCAGAACTGTGCTGCTTGTCTAGTGGTAAACGCAAGACGACATGATCACATAACACCTGTACTCAGAGATCTTCATTGGCTACCAGTGGAACAGCGAATTATTTTTAAAATTTTACCTTTTACTTTCAAAGCTCTAAACGGTTTAGCTCCTTCCTTATTTGAGTGACTTAGTTAAGTTTTATTTCCCGGCTGAACGTGATCTCAGGTCATCTTCTCAAAAAACTGTTAGCAGTACCTTTCAGCTTTTTTCATTTGGCGCACCAATGCTGTGGAATGACCTGCCATTACGTACATTTAAGAAACTGCGCCTCTCTTAATGTTTTTTAAAAGTAACTTGAAGACGTTTTTTATTTAAGTATAACGTTTTGCTTATGATGCGTTTTTAATTTAGTTAGTAATAATTTTAATTGCTAATTTAATTGTTACCTTAATTAAGGTCTGTAAAGCGCCTTAGTACATTTGGGATTTCGGCGCTATATAAATTGTATTATATTATTATTATTATTATTATTATTATTAATAATTATTATTAATTATTATAATTATTATTATTATTATTATTATTATTATTATTATTATTATTATTATTATTATTATTATTATTATTATTAGTATTATTATTATTATTATGGACAATCTGGTCCGATACAAACTTCAGATCGTTACGTAATTGATCATCAATTTCTCAGAAGCTTTACAAGGAGTGTTACCGTGCACACATTGTAGAATCACTTCACATTACCTACCTGAGCCCCTACATGATTGTTCCTGGATCTCTGTGAGGTCCTTCCGCTCCTTCGCCTCTTTATGAGCTTTCCTTGATTCTCCCGGTTTCCACGCCATAAGAAAAAAAGGCAATGGAGATCGCGAGAAATAAGCTTATAGCCAAGGACAAAATGATGGCCCAGTACTCTTGAGGAGACAACATTCCCTCGCGATCGGGATCATCTGAGGAAAACAAAACAACAAAAAAAGAACAGAAAAACTGATCAGCACAATGAGTAAACAAGAGTTTGTTTTGTTGCCGAACGGGAGCGATCTCGTGTCTGGACAGCAGAGCTATAAATTATCCGGGGGGGGACTCCAATATAAAAAGGGCACCCTCCCTTTTTATATTGAGTTCCCCCCGGATAATTTATAG
>JAHPZR010046886.1:12500-15061 GCA_019787425.1 Platygyra sinensis | reverse complement strand
CCCCGGATAATTTATAGCTCTGCTGTCCAGACACGAGATCGCTCCCGTTCGGCAACAAAACAAACTCTTGTTTACTCATTGTGCTGATCAGTTTTTCTGTTCTTTTTTTGTTGTTTTGTTTTCCTCAGATGATCCCGATCGCGAGGGAATGTTGTCTCCTCAAGAGTACTGGGCCATCATTTTGTCCTTGGCTATAAGCTTATTTCTCGCGATCTCCATTGCCTTTTTTTCTTATGGCGTGGAAACCGGGAGAATCAAGGAAAGCTCATAAAGAGGCGAAGGAGCGGAAGGACCTCACAGAGATCCAGGAACAATCATGTAGGGGCTCAGGTAGGTAATGTGAAGTGATTCTACAATGTGTGCACGGTAACACTCCTTGTAAAGCTTCTGAGAAATTGATGATCAATTACGTAACGATCTGAAGTTTGTATCGGACCAGATTGTCCATAATAATAATAATAATAATAATAATAATAATAATAATAAATAATAATAATAATAATAATAATAATAATAATAATAATAATAATAATAATTATAATAATTAATAATAATTATTAATAATAATAATAATAATAATAATAATAAATACAATTTATATAGCGCCGAAATCCCAAATGTACTAAGGCGCTTTACAGACCTTAATTAAGGTAACAATTAAATTAGCAATTAAAATTATTACTAACTAAATTAAAAACGCATCATAAGCAAAACGTTATACTTAAATAAAAACGTCTTCAAGTTACTTTTAAAAACATTAAGAGAGGCGCAGTTTCTTAAATGTACGTAATGGCAGGTCATTCCACAGCATTGGTGCGCAAATGAAAAAAGCTGAAAGGTACTGCTAACAGTTTTTTGAGAAGATGACCTGAGATCACGTTCAGCCGGGAAATAAAACTTAACTAAGTCACTCAAATAAGGAAGGAGCTAAACCGTTTAGAGCTTTGAAAGTAAAAGGTAAAATTTTAAAAATAATTCGCTGTTCCACTGGTAGCCAATGAAGATCTCTGAGTACAGGTGTTATGTGATCATGTCGTCTTGCGTTTACCACTAGACAAGCAGCACAGTTCTGAACACGTTGAAGCTTTTCAATCTGATTCTTCGGCAAGCCATAAAAAAACGAGTTGCACTTATCCAACCTGCATGTAACAAATGCATGGACAAGGGCCTTTGTGTTTTCCTCAGAGAGGAATCTTCTAATACGAGCAATGTTTCTCAGGACTTACAGATGGATGCCACCTGTTTCTCGAAGTTAATCTTATCGTCCATGGTGACCACAATATTATGTGCAGCATTAGCACTTAAGATACTTTCAGATCCAAATGTTTAAGTATCCGGCAGCTGCGGCATAGGGCGATGTTATGAAGAAATAACAACAAGTTCAGTCTTGTCCTTATTCGGTTTTAATTTATTGGCTGTCATCCATTTACCATATCATTCACACATGATTGAATAGTTTCCAACCGACCGATTTCTATGTTCCGATGAAGTGGATTCAAAATACAGATACATCTGTGTGTTATCAGAGTACAGATGGTATTTGACACCATGTTCACGTAAAATGTCTCCAAGAGGTGTAGTATATAAAACATACAAGATTGGGCCAAGGACGGACCTTTGGTGCCAGAGCTTATCCCAGTTTCTAAAGCATGAAGCAGCTAGGAGTATTTCTACTCTTCCCTGAATGGGACGCTGACCAACGGCAAGGTTACTACCAGAATTTAAATGCCTGGCTCCAGTTGCAATTTATACAACTGCCGGGATGAAGATCCGAGCCGGCATTCAGTGAGAGTTAAGTGTCTTGCCCAAAACACAACGAAATGACCCCTACCATAGCTCGTTCCTAGACGGCTCAATCACCGCAGAGACCTGCGCGCTAACGTCTGGTTTAAACGGTACTGGACTAAGAGTGGTCCCCTCTCAGTTTCGCTTAAAGTCCGCCAGTGCGTGACTTAGCTAAGAAGAATTAACCCGTAGTCTAAAACTGTACTGATGCTGAAAAGGGAAATTTAGTTATTACCTATCAATGGCCCCGTTTAATGTCCGGCCGGTTCCTTTTAGGAAAACTTTGCTGTAGAAGAGGAAGTTCTGGAGATTGGAGGAAACAGCACCTTGAAGAAAGAGACAGAAGATGAAAACAACGAGAAAAAAACACGACCGGAAATGGAAATAACAAGCTCCCCGAGCAGAGGGACAAGATGGAGTCTCCTTCAGATATGAATAAAAATATTGAGACTGAGGTTGTCATCGAGTTTCCGCCTATAAATGAGAGAAAGGACGTGGAAAGCAGCACGCAATTTTGAAGCGTCACAGGCATTATTACGCGTTACAAGCGTTATTAAGAGCGTTACTACGCGTTACAAGCTTTACAAGCGATATGTTACAAACGTTATCAAGATCTAAAAGCTTAGTGCCGGTTTATATCTAGACTAGTTGAATCACAGGAATGAACAGGTGTGCATGCTTGTACTAGTAACTCATTCCCATGATAAACATGTTAAGCTAAGGCCATCCCCCTTTTTTTTTCTCTGTTTACCGTCGTCCCACCGAGCCAGATTTTC
>JAHPZR010046886.1:5000-7500 GCA_019787425.1 Platygyra sinensis | reverse complement strand
GCTCGGATCTTCATCCCGGCAGTTGTATAAATTGCAACTGGAGCCAGGCATTTAAATTCTGGTAGTAACCTTGCGTTGGTCAGCGTCCCATTCAGGGAAGAGTAGAAATACTCCTAGCTGCTTCATGCTTTAGAAACTGGGATAAGCTCTGGCACCAAAGGTCCGTCCTTGGCCCAATCTTGTATGTTTTATATACTACACCTCTTGGAGACATTTTACGTGAACATGGTGTCAAATACCATCTGTACTCTGATAACACACAGATGTATCTGTATTTTGAATCCACTTCATCGGAACATAGAAATCGGTCGGTTGAAACTATTCAATCATGTGTGAATGATATTGGTAAATGGATGACAGCCAATAAATTAAAACCGAATAAGGACAAGACTGAACTTGTTGTTATTTCTTCATAACATCGCCCTATGCCGCAGCTGCCGGATACTTAAACATTTGGATCTGAAAGTATCTTAAGTGCTAATGCTGCACATAATATTGTGGTCACCATGGACGATAAGATTAACTTCGAGAAACAGGTGGCATCCATCTGTAAGTCCTGAGAAACATTGCTCGTATTAGAAGATTCCTCTCTGAGGAAAACACAAAGGCCCTTGTCCATGCATTTGTTACATGCAGGTTGGATAAGTGCAACTCGTTTTTTTATGGCTTGCCGAAGAATCAGATTGAAAAGCTTCAACGTGTTCAGAACTGTGCTGCTTGTCTAGTGGTAAACGCAAGACGACATGATCACATAACACCTGTACTCAGAGATCTTCATTGGCTACCAGTGGAACAGCGAATTATTTTTAAAATTTTACCTTTTACTTTCAAAGCTCTAAACGGTTTAGCTCCTTCTTATTTGAGTGACTTAGTTAAGTTTTATTTCCCGGCTGAACGTGATCTCAGGTCATCTTCTCAAAAACTGTTAGCAGTACCTTTCAGCTTTTTTCATTTGCGCACCAATGCTGTGGAATGACCTGCCATTACGTACATTTAAGAAACTGCGCCTCTCTTAATGTTTTTAAAAGTAACTTGAAGACGTTTTTATTTAAGTATACGTTTTGCTTATGATGCGTTTTTAATTTAGTTAGTAATAATTTTAATTGCTAATTTAATTGTTACCTTAATTAAGGTCTGTAAAGCGCCTTAGTACATTTGGGATTTCGGCGCTATATAAATTGTATTTATTATTATTATTATTATTATTATTATTATAATTATTATTATTATTATAATTATTATTATTATTATTATTATTATTATTATTATTATTATTATTATTATTATTATTATTATTATTATTATTATTATTATTATTATTATTATGGACAATCTGGTCCGATACAAACTTCAGATCGTTACGTAATTGATCATCAATTTCTCAGAAGCTTTACAAGGAGTGTTACCGTGCACACATTGTAGAATCACTTCACATTACCTACCTGAGCCCCTACATGATTGTTCCTGGATCTCTGTGAGGTCCTCCGCTCCTTCGCCTCTTTATGAGCTTTCTTGATTCTCCGGTTTCCACGCCATAAGAAAAAGGCAATGGAGATCGCGAGAAATAAGCTTATAGCCAAGGACAAAATGATGGCCCAGTACTCTTGAGGAGACAACATTCCCTCGCGATCGGGATCATCTGAGGAAAACAAAACAACAAAAAAAGAACAGAAAAACTGATCAGCACAATGAGTAAACAAGAGTTTGTTTTGTTGCCGAACGGGAGCGATCTCGTGTCTGACAGCAGAGCTATAAATTATCCGGGGGGGGACTCCAATATAAAAAGGGCACCCTCCCTTTTTATATTGGAGTTCCCCCCGGATAATTTATAGCTACGCTAAAAAAAGTAGATTTGGTACCTTTAGGGGGTGTTTTGCAGTACCATTTAGGGTATTGAGCCGAATTAAAGAACCAAAAAAAGCCGGGCAGTGTCAGTTAATGTGTTGTTTTAGAATTTGTACTTCTTAAAGATGAAAAAGGTTTCAATCCACGCCCACAAACAGGATCTTGTTACCTCTTAGGGATTTTTTCTAAAATCTCTAACGACCATCGACGTCTTTTTCGACACGGCGTCCCTGAAAAGCAATACTTTTGTTTTCATTTATTTTCATTCTAATAAGTAGTTAGCTCAGTTTGTTTAGATTAGGCTTTTAATCTTTGTATATATTTTATGCTGATTCATAGTTTTAATTTTCACATTTGTAGATATTTTGCTTGTATACGACTGAGTGGAATTTACCGTGTATAAATAAAGTGATCTATCTACCTATCTTTGGATGGGAGTCCCCTCCCCGGGGGGGGGGGGGTATAAACCACGCATACAATGATAGCGCAATAGGGAAGCTGAGGACAATAAGATGATATAACTTCTCTTCTCTTCTGCACCTCGTTCATCACACAAGATAACAACATGATGTTTCTTTCTTAAGTAAATTACATATTTTTTTTAAGTGCCTATAATGAAGTAAAAAATAATTTCTGCTTATTTGAAAGGCTTTTT
>JAHPZR010046885.1:0-27395 GCA_019787425.1 Platygyra sinensis | reverse complement strand
TAAGTTTTCAAGTGTAGTAGTCCAATAATGAGTTAGGTTATTTGTGTCAGTAACACAAGAATCGATAAGGTGATTACTGACTTCGTTTCAGAGAGAGAGAGAGAGCGCTAATAACTCAGCATGGCCTCCCGGGCATGGCCTACAACGTTTCTGAGCTAAAAATATTGATGATGGGTCAAATCAGTCAAGGGAGGCAGCCTTTCTTGCCATAGTTTGCAGAAGTGGGTCTGTTGCGTTTATAATTCGAAACGTTGCTGTCCTTTTAGACCTTAATCCTTATAATTCTACATTAAACGACGCGTTTGCATTGAAGCCATCGTACGAACATTTGTACAAAATCTAGAGTTTTATCGCAAAACGTGCGAAGACAGCCCAGGAAGCTCTGAACGTCCAAGATCACTAAATCCACCAAAGTTGTAGCACTGGTACATTTGATTATTTTAGACGCGCGCTCGATGCTTGACGTGAATTGCGTGTGCAATAGGGATGAACAAAAACAACAAGCAAGAACGTAATTAAAGAGTCAAAGAAAAGTTTGATTTGCCAGACGTCATGATGTTCCTTTGCGTAACGACTTTAAATTTTCTCACGATTGATGCCACAGTTTGCATCAAGTTACGGTTTGAATAGGTTTCTCTGAAATATGCCCGTGTAGCAATGACTTCACTGCGACAGATCTAATGGTGCACATAACTTAGAAGGAAAACGCAGCGCACGCAATTCTGCAACTTTAATGTATTAAAATTAGGATGAATTGCTGCCCGGGGGGGGGGGGGGGGGGTACTTACCAAAGCTTAATACGGGAAGGCTCCGCCCCGAGGTCCAACCCCTTACCCTTTTATATACCATTTTGGCAGGAAAGGTACCCCTTTTCTATACCTTTTATTTAAAAAAGGTACCCCTTTCACATACCTACTTTAGGAAGTCTTCTTCTCATTTTCGTGTAGTGCTTAATAAGCAAACTGATACAGCCGTATAAGTGGCGTCTACTCGAAATATTATAGTTAAAGGCGCTTGTAAATACCTAAATGACCGATTTCCCTATCCTTTTATATACCTCAATTTGTGAATCCCTACCCTTTTATATAACTGAAGCCTGAAAAAGGTACCCCTTTGGGGCGGAGCCTCCCCGTATAGGCCATTCTCAAGACAATTAAGGCATGGGTCTTTCATTATTGCACCAAAAAATTAGGGGGGTGGTCTATCTTCTAAGGCTTTAGCCACATTAACCTTAAACTTTTTCAGAGAAACAAGCTTGCAAATCTTGTCATATTTAGCTGGATGATATATGCAAATTAGGTCACGTGACTTCTGACGGCCAAAATCTTCGAAAAATTCTTTGAGCGAAAATGGCACCAGTTTACATCAAGAGTCATTTACCCTAAATGCACCCAAACAGCTCAAAACATTAGCAGCAAAACATCTGTGCCCGGACTTTGTGAATTTTTTCATTAATTTTGAAAATAAACGGCATTTTGTACTAGTACCCAGTCCCCCAGTAAAAGTAAATTCTTAATTTATGCTTTTATTTAAAAAAATCTGAACAAGTCCGGGCACAGATATAAAGTACCTACTACTCTAAATATTATAAAGCTAATGGCTGCTTCCTAGATGCAGTAAAAAGTGGTGCCATTTTGCTAAAAAGAAATTTGAGCTAAAAATAGCTCAGACAGGTCACGTGACCTTATTTGCATATATCGTCCAGCTAAATATGACAAGATTTGAAAGTCTATTAGTCTGAAAAAGTTTTAGGTTAATGTGGTTAAAACTTTAGAAGATATACCACCCCCCCTAATTTTTGGGTGTAATAGCGAAAGACCCATGCCTTAATTGTCTTGAGTTATAGGGAGTGCCCCCCGGGAATTGCTGATCAGTTTGTTTGCCTAGTTATGACTTGGGGTATGAACACGAACTTGTTGTCAAACGGCATTACAATTTTGAAACTGCGCTACATTCTCATCGTTAAGGCGAGACGATGGAAATTTTAAACAAGAAAATTTTCTCTAAGCGTTCTTGTTCCTCTCTGGCATCTAAAACATGAACAATTAAAGCAGTTTATTTAAAGAAAATAACTGAGAATAGAAGTCCACTATTATGAAATTTATGAATATTCCATTCTTTTGTGTAGCTTATAAAACTGAGCAGTGAAGTGTTACAAATGAGATATGCGTAATATGGCGTGATTTTGAAGTGGTCCATTTTTGTTCACTGCGCAGGAATTCAGAAGACAAAAGTTTAATAACCGTCTGGTCATCAAGATCTCTTCAGGCTGAAACCATCAAACAGACGTCTTAACGATGCATTTATCAAGAGTTGTACTGGCAATTTCTTGCGTTTTGCTGCAGATTATTCCTGAAGTTTCGTGCGGTAAGTTCAGTTCTCTGGTGTTTTGGTTTGTTAAGGGCTGATTCGTGTCGAGACTTATATCTTCTGAAGTACGCATACTTGGTATCTTGGAATCGTCTCCTTCATTCACTTTGCATGCAAATTATGTTCGTTATTGAATAACTTTCTTGTAATTCCGAAATAACGACAAAGTTCTTTGACAACAAAGTGTATAAGTTCTTGAGCGTTAATTTCTCAGTATTCGCTCAACACCAAATGTGTCAAATCATATCTTTTTAGAATGTTTTCTGAACCGTTGTTAACAATTCAAAGGACCTTTGTTAAAGTGACGTACATAAATAACAGCGGAAAAGTTTATAATTGGCTTTCTTGGAATGGTACGTTGACTTGCTGTGGAAAGGGTTCCTCTTCTCTCGTTCTCGATCTTTGGAAGTGGAATTTCGTTCAGTTCATTTTGACCCAAGCTGCCGTGGACCTGTCAGTTCTATTTCCACGTAGACGTTTAAGCCTAACATAGAGTCTTTAGAGGAGTGAAAGAATTTGCTGACTTTTATGAGACTGTAATTACCAAACAACCACATCCTGTCAATTCAACTGAAGCATACTTCACTGATTAAGCACTGTTGTCTCGATCGACTTTGCAAATTTATACCTATCTACTTGTGTAATAAAGCTAAGGACGTTCCGTTTTTGATTTGTTCTGACTGGAAATGGCCTTACTAAAGATCGACTTTAGCTTGAGAAGAATCTAAAGGCCTTTAATTCACTGGCTTGAGACTTGAAAGGAAACTTAAACATTTGAAATCCTTTTGACATAGTAAACAAAAGGATCTCTGAGCGTTACGAAACATGCGTCAAACGAACACACTGCAATTGCGCAAGATTATTCGAAAAATGGGCTAATTGAACTGAACATATATTACAGTGCTTATAATCTGGGTTCAGTTATTATTTTGACGTAATAACAAAAACGTTATTTCAGATGGAGATCTCGACACTGTTGATTACATTGCCATCGCTGTGTCTTTGGGAATGACAGTGTTAATTTTGGCTGCAGTAGCGTTCTTCTTGTGGCGAGCCCGAAATAGGTCCGAAATGGGTACAAACAACACATGAGGGGACGAGTAAGTATTAGTTTTTAAAGCCACTTTTAATATTGAAGCTAAAATAGTAATGTGATAGTTCTGTAACTTTGTTCTTCCAATCCGAATCAGGAAGAATATGATGAGTATTAACGCAAGGTCCATGTCGTGCTACGAGAAGAAATGTTACTTTTGATTTATGAACTTGATTTAATATGGTATTTTATGCCATGAATTTAATGTTAAAATAAACGTGCTCTTTCGTCTTGGGATATGCAGTAGTCCCATAAATGATACTTTCTTTTATCACTACGTTAAAATACAGGCTAAGATTTTAAAGGTCTGTATTATTTTGTAAAAAAAACCGATACAACTTTAAAGCTAATGATGTTATATACGATTAGAGGAATTTTCTGACGAAAGCCATAAATTGAATCCAATCTTTTTGCAGACCAATCCCGCTGCTACTGGAGACAACGAAGGCGAAGTGCAGGGAATAAGCGTGACGAAACTATGAAACAGTGGACGCTGCTTGTAGAACGTTATGGATCAAGATTCTCTAGTTTGTAAGGCACACAACAACAACAACAACAACAACAACAATAATCATAATAATAACAAAAACTATTATTTTTTAGGCCGTAGAAAAAGAGAAGTAGGAAAACTGAATAAAATAATTCTGAGGTGTTTGTTGGCATTTTAGACCAAAAAGACACATGAAATACCTCCGCTTTAATATAGAACTGAGCTGAATATATTTTAGCTACGATTTACCGGTTTGTGTGGCACACATTTCGTTGAGTTCAGTTTTGAATTGTTTTGTAATTTGACAGTCAGACTGTTGTAGATATGTAAGATAATTTTCTAATGATGTGAAGTTCATATGACTTAATTCATGCATATTTCGCATCATTTCACACCTCACGGGAAACTATGAACTCAATAAATTGACCTCGCTCATAATGTGTGGCTTTGATGGGCTCAGTTGGTAGAGCATCGTACCAGTATTCGCGGAGGTCATTTTCATAATTTGCTAATATGTTTTGGAATACAAGTACTCGTGAGTGCAGACTTCAAAATCGTATTAATTGTGTCGCTAGAGACAAGTGCGTGTAAAATAATTAAAATTTTTATCTCTTGGTTTGTTTCTTTGAGTGAGAAACCTTTGTTAAATTGTATGACGGGGGGTCGATTGGCTAAAGGGCAAAGGGACATAAAAACAAAACCAAACAAAAACTAAACAAGATGCATATCTGCCGTGAACTTGGGCTTCTTTTCTGGCATATCCAGCCGTGAACGTCAGAATTTTGACATGATGAAATCTCAGTTGCCTTTTGTTGATTGCTTTACAGCTCTAGCATAGCACAAGCAGCTAAGCATTGTATATTCCTGGTGTAAAATTTACCCTCTGTCCGTTGTTTACGCCCGGCATTTGATATAGCATGGTTCTTGAGTTTCTTGACAGGTTCACTTAGAAATGTTCGCTCGTAAATTGGTCTGTCGTAAAGTCCGTGGAGCGACCCTTTCATAAAACGCTCAAAAACGTTCAATGTGGGTCTGCTGCAAACGGTGTGTGCATTTGTACTTGGCTTGAGCGGAGAAGAAATCATAGTATTCGTGCTTCCTTTCAACTCGGGACGATGCTTGATGTAAATCCACCACTTTTTTAACCATTTGCGTCTGTGCTTTTCGTGCGCATGCGCAGAGACAGTAAGAGGGCACGCATGCGTTTAAGGCCCAGACGGCGATTTGCGACTCAAGGCATAAAAAAATAACGAAGGGCATTTTTAACCTTGGGCTTCCTTTTGGAAGCCCAAGTAATTAAAAAGCTTTTATTCTACAAACGTCAAGTTTTATCTTTACCATGCAACGTCATGTTTTCTCTCTTATGGCCCTCTCGCTCTTGTTTTGCTGGTCTTTATTTTATAGGCAGGTAATATCTGGTCTTTTGACCGGGTACTACAGTGGCTTATGTATGAAGGTTACAAATGCAAAGTCCTTCCGTTCAACCCACATTCTTCCAGGAACTATCATCTGTGTTCTCATTGTCGTATCATGCATAGCTGATAATGTAATGAAAATAGGAAAAGTTTGTTTGTAATGCAGTGTTGAGCCATGAAACATTGTTACTAGAAAAACGGGAAATTCAAGAATTAGTAGAGCCACTTCTAAGTGTTGTAAATAACCCCAAAGCACCCAATTATAGGAAGTCCCAGCAGTCGACGTGAAAATGATTTTTTTCCTTCTCGTATGGTCGGCTAGTTGCTCACACATAGCAAGATCAACAGCAAAAGATGCAAGGATTCTTTGCAGCACTTTGAAGAAAGGTTAGTTTACTCTGGCGCCACACAACAGTTGATCCCACATAAATCCTCCATAACACCTATATATATAGAGCCTGTAAGGGTGACTCGTCAGGTCCAATCTTGATTAATGGGCATAAATTAATTCGTTGATATTTTCTCGGCAGATGCAGCAGTGGCAGGTATTTTAATTTCATTCTCACGAAAAGAAATTGTTGAACCTAATTTTCCTCTAAGTGCCACGTACTTTCACTTATCCTCTTAGGCCCTCTTGTTCTTGAACAGCAATCCTTGTTCGCCAAATCTAAAATTTCCCAAAAAGGTCCAGCGCAGTTAGGTTGTGTAGCGCGGTGAAGCAAAAACTCATTGAAATTCATCGTATTCATTATTTATGTCTATATTTTGCTTGCATGCACAAGGATTAAATTGTTTCCAGTTGAACTAGTTTGATTGTTCCAGAACGGATTTGCGCAATTAACTTATACGTTTTGACATGAAACGGTGTCGATTCTAATTAGTTTGAAGCAACAAACGATAATTTCTCAGAGCAATTTCTTACAAAACGTGGAATAGTCAAGATGTGTCGCTTGGCTACAAAACTGCTGCCGGCTTTGGTAATATTTTGCTTGGCGCAGCTTCGAGTTACAGTGTTTTGCTACTGATGGTAAGTGGAAACCTCTCATAGACAAATCTCTCACATTCATCAATCCGAAGATCGAATTTTACGACTGACATTATGGTTATTAGTGAAATCATTGAGCTCATAGGAAATGACGTGGCTAAATTTTTCGCTTTGTTGCAGTTTAGTCACGAAACAAGTATATCATCATATCGACTGACATCTTAAATTACTTGAAAACACGTGATCCGGTAAATATGCGCGACGCGCTACTGAGAGCAAGTTGTAACCATTTTCAAGCCCCTCTCCAGTAGTGTCAGTAAAGTCATACTACCTCATTTAAGTTAATAGAAGATACGTGATGAAAATAAAACTGATAATCATACATAATAGTCGCCATCGTCAACTCTCGTATTAATTCATTTGCGATATTTCTTTTGCCTTCTTTGTTTATCTTCTTGAAGATGTTACGTGACTTGATTTTTACGTAAAAAAATAATGAAAAATGTTCTGTGTTTCTGTCGAGAGTGCAAGTTTGAGAGAAGAATCGAGAAATGCTGTGGGAAGACGAGCCGACATGTCGGCACGTCTTCCCACAGCATTTCTCGAATCTTCTCTCAAACTTGCACTCTCGACAGAAACACAGAACAATTTTCATATATTTTTTACGTAAAAATCAAGTCACGTAACATCTTCAAGAAGATAAACAAAGAAGGCAAAAGAAATATCGCAAATGAATTAATACGAGAGTTGACGATGGCGATATTATGTATGATTATCAGGTTTTATTTTCATCACGTATCTTCTCATTAACTTAAATGAGGTAGTATGACTTTACTGACACTACTGAGAGGGGCTTGAAAATGGTTACAACTTGCTCTCAGTAAGCGCGTCGCGCATATTTACAGGATCACGGTGTTTTCAAGTAATTTAAGATGTCAGTCGATATGATGATATACTTGTTTCGTGACTAAACTGCAACAAAGCGAAAAATTTAGCCACGTCATTTCCTATGAGCTCAATGATTTCACTAATAACCATAATGTCAGTCGTAAAATTCGATCTTCGGATTGATGAATGTGAGAGATTTGTCTATGAGAGGTTTCCACTTACCATCAGTAGCAAAACACTGTAACTCGAAGCTGCGCCAAGCAAAATATTACCAAAGCCGGCAGCAGTTTTGTAGCCAAGCGACACATCTTGACTATTCCACGTTTTGTAAGAAATTGCTCTGAGAAATTATCGTTTGTTGCTTCAAACTAATTAGAATCGACACCGTTTCATGTCAAAACGTATAAGTTAATTGCGCAAATCCGTTCTGGAACAATCAAACTAGTTCAACTGGAAACAATTTAATGCTTGTGCATGCAAGCAAAATATAGACATAAATATTATGACGATGAATTTCAATGAGTTTTTGCTTCACCGCGCTACACAACCTAACTGCGCTGGACCTTTTTGGGAAATTTTAGATTTGGCGAACAAGGATTGCTGTTCAAGAACAAGAGGGCCTAAGAGGATAAGTGAAAGTACGTGGCACTTAGAGGAAAATTAGGTTCAACAATTTCTTTTCGTGAGAATGAAATTAAAATACCTGCCACTGCTGCATCTGCCGAGAAAATATCAACGAATTAATTTATGCCCATTAATCAAGATTGGACCTGACGAGTCACCCTTACAGGCTCTATATATATAGGTGTTATGGAGGATTTATGTGGGATCAACTGTTGTGTGGCGCCAGAGTAAACTAACCTTTCTTCAAAGTGCTGCAAAGAATCCTTGCATCTTTTGCTGTTGATCTTGCTATGTGTGAGCAACTAGCCGACCATACGAGAAGGAAAAAAATCATTTTCACGTCGACTGCTGGGACTTCCTATAATTGGGTGCTTTGGGGTTATTTACAACACTTAGAAGTGGCTCTACTAATTCTTGAATTTCCCGTTTTTCTAGTAACAATGTTTCATGGCTCAACACTGCATTACAAACAAACTTTTCCTATTTTCATTACATTATCAGCTATGCATGATACGACAATGAGAACACAGATGATAGTTCTGGAAGAATGTGGGTTGAACGGAAGGACTTTGCATTTGTAACCTTCATACATAAGCCACTGTAGTACCCGGTCAAAAGACCAGATATTACCTGCCTATAAAATAAAGACCAGCAAAACAAGAGCGAGAGGGCCATAAGAGAGAAAACATGACGTTGCATGGTAAAGATAAAACTTGACGTTTGTAGAATAAAAGCTTTTTAATTACTTGGGCTTCCAAAAGGAAGCCCAAGGTTAAAAATGCCCTTCGTTATTTTTTTATGCCTTGAGTCGCAAATCGCCGTCTGGGCCTTAAACGCATGCGTGCCCTCTTACTGTCTCTGCGCATGCGCACGAAAAGCACAGACGCAAATGGTTAAAAAAGTGGTGGATTTACATCAAGCATCGTCCCGAGTTGAAAGGAAGCACGAATACTATGATTTCTTCTCCGCTCAAGCCAAGTACAAATGCACACACCGTTTGCAGCAGACCCACATTGAACGTTTTTGAGCGTTTTATGAAAGGGTCGCTCCACGGACTTTACGACAGACCAATTTACGAGCGAACATTTCTAAGTGAACCTGTCAAGAAACTCAAGAACCATGCTATATCAAATGCCGGGCGTAAACAACGGACAGAGGGTAAATTTTACACCAGGAATATACAATGCTTAGCTGCTTGTGCTATGCTAGAGCTGTAAAGCAATCAACAAAAGGCAACTGAGATTTCATCATGTCAAAATTCTGACGTTCACGGCTGGATATGCCAGAAAAGAAGCCCAAGTTCACGGCAGATATGCATCTTGTTTAGTTTTTGTTGGTTTTGTTTTTATGTCCCTTTGCCCTTTAGCCAATCGACCCCCCGTCATACAATTTAACAAAGGTTTCTCACTCAAAGAAACAAACCAAGAGATAAAAATTTTAATTATTTTACACGCACTTGTCTCTAGCGACACAATTAATACGATTTTGAAGTCTGCACTCACGAGTACTTGTAATTCCAAAACATATTAGCAAATTATGAAAATGACCTCCGCGAATACTGGTACGATGCTCTACCAACTGAGCCCATCAAAGCCACACATTATGAGCGAGGTCAATTTATTGAGTTCATAGTTTCCCGTGAGGTGTGAAATGATGCGAAATATGCATGAATTAAGTCATATGAACTTCACATCATTAGAAAATTATCTTACATATCTACAACAGTCTGACTGTCAAATTACAAAACAATTCAAAACTGAACTCAACGAAATGTGTGCCACACAAACCGGTAAATCGTAGCTAAAATATATTCAGCTCAGTTCTATATTAAAGCGGAGGTATTTCATGTGTCTTTTTGGTCTAAAATGCCAACAAACACCTCAGAATTATTTTATTCAGTTTTCCTACTTCTCTTTTTCTACGGCCTAAAAAATAATAGTTTTTGTTATTATTATGATTATTGTTGTTGTTGTTGTTGTTGTTGTGTGCCTTACAAACTAGAGAATCTTGATCCATAACGTTCTACAAGCAGCGTCCACTGTTTCATAGTTTCGTCACGCTTATTCCCTGCACTTCGCCTTCGTTGTCTCCAGTAGCAGCGGGATTGGTCTGCAAAAAGATTGGATTCAATTTAGGCTTTCGTCAGAAAATTCCTCTAATCGTATATAACATCATTAGCTTTAAAGTTGTATCGGTTTTTTTTACAAAATAATACAGACCTTTAAAATCTTAGCCTGTATTTTAACGTAGTGATAAAAGAAAGTATCATTTATGGGACTACTGCATATCCCAAGACGAAAGAGCACGTTTATTTTAACATTAAATTCATGGCATAAAATACCATATTAAATCAAGTTCATAAATCAAAAGTAACATTTCTTCTCGTAGCACGACATGGACCTTGCGTTAATACTCATCATATTCTTCCTGATTCGGATTGGAAGAACAAAGTTACAGAACTATCACATTACTATTTTAGCTTCAATATTAAAAGTGGCTTTAAAAACTAATACTTACTCGTCCCCTCATGTGTTGTTTGTACCCATTTCGGACCTATTTCGGGCTCGCCACAAGAAGAACGCTACTGCAGCCAAAATTAACACTGTCATTCCCAAAGACACAGCGATGGCAATGTAATCAACAGTGTCGAGATCTCCATCTGAAATAACGTTTTTGTTATTACGTCAAAATAATAACTGAACCCAGATTATAAGCACTGTAATATATGTTCAGTTCAATTAGCCCATTTTTCGAATAATCTTGCGCAATTGCAGTGTGTTCGTTTGACGCATGTTTCGTAACGCTCAGAGATCCTTTTGTTTACTATGTCAAAAGGATTTCAAATGTTTAAGTTTCCTTTCAAGTCTCAAGCCAGTGAATTAAAGGCCTTTAGATTCTTCTCAAGCTAAAGTCGATCTTTAGTAAGGCCATTTCCAGTCAGAACAAATCAAAAACGGAACGTCCTTAGCTTTATTACACAAGTAGATAGGTATAAATTTGCAAAGTCGATCGAGACAACAGTGCTTAATCAGTGAAGTATGCTTCAGTTGAATTGACAGGATGTGGTTGTTTGGTAATTACAGTCTCATAAAAGTCAGCAAATTCTTTCACTCCTCTAAAGACTCTATGTTAGGCTTAAACGTCTACGTGGAAATAGAACTGACAGGTCCACGGCAGCTTGGGTCAAAATGAACTGAACGAAATTCCACTTCCAAAGATCGAGAACGAGAGAAGAGGAACCCTTTCCACAGCAAGTCAACGTACCATTCCAAGAAAGCCAATTATAAACTTTTCCGCTGTTATTTATGTACGTCACTTTAACAAAGGTCCTTTGAATTGTTAACAACGGTTCAGAAAACATTCTAAAAAGATATGATTTGACACATTTGGTGTTGAGCGAATACTGAGAAATTAACGCTCAAGAACTTATACACTTTGTTGTCAAAGAACTTTGTCGTTATTTCGGAATTACAAGAAAGTTATTCAATAACGAACATAATTTGCATGCAAAGTGAATGAAGGAGACGATTCCAAGATACCAAGTATGCGTACTTCAGAAGATATAAGTCTCGACACGAATCAGCCCTTAACAAACCAAAACACCAGAGAACTGAACTTACCGCACGAAACTTCAGGAATAATCTGCAGCAAAACGCAAGAAATTGCCAGTACAACTCTTGATAAATGCATCGTTAAGACGTCTGTTTGATGGTTTCAGCCTGAAGAGATCTTGATGACCAGACGGTTATTAAACTTTTGTCTTCTGAATTCCTGCGCAGTGAACAAAAATGGACCACTTCAAAATCACGCCATATTACGCATATCTCATTTGTAACACTTCACTGCTCAGTTTTATAAGCTACACAAAAGAATGGAATATTCATAAATTTCATAATAGTGGACTTCTATTCTCAGTTATTTTCTTTAAATAAACTGCTTTAATTGTTCATGTTTTAGATGCCAGAGAGGAACAAGAACGCTTAGAGAAAATTTTCTTGTTTAAAATTTCCATCGTCTCGCCTTAACGATGAGAATGTAGCGCAGTTTCAAAATTGTAATGCCGTTTGACAACAAGTTCGTGTTCATACCCCAAGTCATAACTAGGCAAACAAACTGATCAGCAATTCCGGGGGGCACTCCCTATAACTCAAGACAATTAAGGCATGGGTCTTTCGCTATTACACCCAAAAATTAGGGGGGTGGTATATCTTCTAAAGTTTTAACCACATTAACCTAAAACTTTTTCAGACTAATAGACTTTCAAATCTTGTCATATTTAGCTGGACGATATATGCAAATAAGGTCACGTGACCTGTCTGAGCTATTTTTAGCTCAAATTTCTTTTTAGCAAAATGGCACCACTTTTTACTGCATCTAGGAAGCAGCCATTAGCTTTATAATATTTAGAGTAGTAGGTACTTTATATCTGTGCCCGGACTTGTTCAGATTTTTTTAAATAAAAGCATAAATTAAGAATTTACTTTTACTGGGGGACTGGGTACTAGTACAAAATGCCGTTTATTTTCAAAATTAATGAAAAAATTCGCAAAGTCCGGGCACAGATGTTTTGCTGCTAATGTTTTGAGCTGTTTGGGTGCATTTAGGGTAAATGACTCTTGATGTAAACTGGTGCCATTTTCGCTCAAAGAATTTTTCGAAGATTTTGGCCGTCAGAAGTCACGTGACCTAATTTGCATATATCATCCAGCTAAATATGACAAGATTTGCAAGCTTGTTTCTCTGAAAAAGTTTAAGGTTAATGTGGCTAAAGCCTTAGAAGATAGACCACCCCCCTAATTTTTTGGTGCAATAATGAAAGACCCATGCCTTAATTGTCTTGAGAATGGCCTATACGGGGAGGCTCCGCCCCAAAGGGGTACCTTTTTCAGGCTTCAGTTATATAAAAGGGTAGGGATTCACAAATTGAGGTATATAAAAGGATAGGGAAATCGGTATTAGGTATTTACAAGGGCCTTAATATAATATCGCGTAGCACGACTCTACGATGAAGTGTATAACGACCCGCAAATGAGACCAGGATTCCTCACGTAGGTATTGAACGGTTCTTTTCCCTAACAAGGTATAGAAAAGGGCCTTTCAACACTCTCTCACAGCCGCGTCCTATGGTACTATGAGAGGCAGAATTGGTCTGGGCATCTTATAAGCAGGTTTCTGCTAGAAGGAGAGATCCTCACCATCATACTCTCCTTTTTACCAGCCTACCTCGCTTCTGCTCAACACTATCAGCCCTTCTCTGCTACCCCTCAGTTCTAGTGACGTCCATGCTGGTCCTCATCCTCTCCTGATTCTGAGTCACACCAGTCGACATACCTCACTTGCCGCTCTTTCTATCCTCTCCGTGTCTCCCTGACATGTGTGACCCTCTGGTGCGTACCTACTCAATCAACGCCATAGCACCCCGTCCCGGTACCGCGTACTCATCAACTTCGTGAGTCTTACTCCTTCTCAGCTCTTGTCTCACTAATCTTACACCTCGTCGAGCTCAGCTGGCCCTCACCTGCTGCTGCTCAATCTTCCTTGTGTGGAACCTTATAACAGCGTTCACCTCTTCCACTTTGTAACCACTGCTGTTCTCGCTCTTCCATTCGTACTCCAAGTACCACTCCCGACCTGTGTGTGTACTATGGTGTTCCCACCTTATTACCACTCCATTTTGCCCTAAACTTCGCTTGCGCACTTTGGTTCACCCTTTCCCCTCCCTCCCTCGTGAAGTTTGGAGCCGCGCATTTACACTCTCCAATTTACACCAGTGCTACAATATTTGGAACTCGTGATACTCCGCTTGGTGCTATGGTTCCGAGCTTGCCTGTACCTATTCGACGTTTGTGTGTGTGACCGTAAACTCTCACTGTGATCTGTGTTCCTCACCGTCATGCTACATGATTCCCTGTAGGACCGTCCATCCAGTCGTTCTCAAATGATTATATTCTCCGTCTCCTCTCCACACGGCTTCGAACCTGTCATACACTGCTCGTCCGCACAGTGTGGCACCTCCGTACTACGACACTCAACCAGTATCAACCCAGGCTCCAATTCCCACAGGTGACTTAGCTTGGGTTGTATGCCACTTCAACGACCTTGACTGCCTTTGGACCTTCCTTATTCACCAATCTTCTGTCAGCTGAAACAGCCGCACGACACACCTACCTACCTCTCCGCCACGCCGCCACATAGCCGTCACCATTGCACTGAGGCCGCATAAGAATGAAGTCAACCACAAGCAGCAGCCCTCAAGACACCACTCTGCCCTATACAGACAGGAAGGATAAGGGTACCAGTGCCTCGTTGTACCACACACCACACGACTAGTGCACATGAATACCTTATCGCTTCCCCTGTGTTAGACACACACTATATTTAGCAACCTCACTCCTTCAAAGTGGATAACACAGCGATAACCTGATGTAGTGTGTGGTGAAATTAAGTTTTAGACCTCTGTTCTTTGATTCCCCCCACCCCCCCCCCCCAAAAAAAAAGTCAATTTCAGGTAAAATAAATGTTCTAACTTCCATCTCAAAGCTTGTTTTAAAAGATGGCATTATTACCTAGACCCCCAGTTGAGCTAGGGTACGGTGAAAAGCGAAAATATACTGAGCTATGAAGATTCCACTCACCTGTCCAAAACGGAGCCTTCAAGTGACTGTTCCTCTTGCTAATAGCGCCTTGAAATGTCCCCTCGAAAGCTGAAATGCCAGTTTGTCTTTTTTTCGAACTGAATATTTCGTTTTCCAAAAATTATTAAGATGTTGAAAGCGTAAGCTGAAATTATTGCTTAACTGGTCAGATGTTTGTTCCGATCGGACATTTATCGCAATTAACATACGACCACATACTGCTACAAATACGGCGGCATGACATAGTTGTTCAAATATTATGGTCTTTTTGAAGGTCAACATTTTTCTGTCAGTGTTTCTTTTCTCTCTTTTGGAGGCTATATATTTGGCGTCTACAGCAGCATGGGAAAACAGCTTGGATTAAGCGACAACACTGGAAATTTCGAATTTTTCTGGAGATCGGATATGGTCGAGAAACTGAGAAAAGTGATGGAACAGTATCACAGCAAAGTATTTGCACTGCTCTGTCACTGTGCCCTTTTCTCGGTAGGCCGGTTCTATGGCCTTGTTTACATAGGAAGATGGTGTCTCAGACGTTAAATCCGTCAAACATCAGGTGCGTCTACTGACATAAGAAAACCAAACAATCTGGCGTGCCAACAAAACAAAGCTGTAGTATTGTGACAGAGCGCCGGTCGGTCAGTCGATTTCAAATTTTACTTGAAAAGATTCACATTCAAAAAGATTCACAAATCAATCCTCCACCCTACCTACCTCTATGTGGATTATTTATCGATAGCCTCGAATTCAACTCTTCGACGGCTTATTGTGCTTTGCGAAACAAAACGAAAGAAAATGAAATCTGTTCTTTGCGAAATGAAAATCTGTACTTTGCGAAACTTGATAAAGTACTTTGTTTATTTTATTTACCCGTAATAGACGAATAATGCATTTGTTTCATGCTTTTTTTTCTGTTTTGTTAGGCGCATTGAGTTGTAAACGTTAGTTTGACGTTTTCGTATTTACCCAGACGTGCAATACGTTCAAATTAATTGAACCAATTAATCGTCTTCTTGCGGGGTAAACACGGCCATTTGTCAATGTACATACTCCAGTCAAACAACCTTTCGGGTGATGTCGTAGTGTAGCGGTACACCGAGAACAAAATAAGAAAGCAACAGAAAATGCATGAATTAATCGAAGCAATCGTCTTTTTCGCCATTAAAAGTTATGATTGTCATTTGATTAATGTGGTGTTTTAGAATCGGAAAAAATTCTGATCTAGTCATGCACACAAAACAGGGGATTATTTTCAAAATTTCCAAGCAGCACCTCCGTCCATTCTATTCCCCCCCCCCCCCCCCCTTCTGCCCCGCTTCATTAACTCGCTTCTAGCTGATAAATAGCGAACTTCCGTCTGAGAGACCGAGGGTTGACTTGGAGAAAAGGGTCAGTCGATTTTGCTCAATGCGCAAGGAACGTGCGTATACGTAAGTAATATAGCAGTATTTCAGTTTTCATTGATCGTTTCAGTCAAGTCCTGGATGTCAACCTCTACAGGGACCTCGCCTAGCTAGTGAGGTTGATTTTCAACTCCTCCCTCAAAGAGTAAGATGTAATTTCACAAAAAAAGCAAATGTCATTTACTTAAATTCAACGGGTTCAGCTCAGGAAAGCCAGGAGAGCCGATGTGCAAACTATTTTCCAAGTCTATGAGTTAGGCTTCTCACGGTTCATACAGATGTTTATTATATGGCTGTGTCTCACAAGAACTGGGAACTACCATATTCACGAATTTGATTGGCTGAATTGGATATTGACCGCGGTCTAGATTCTCCCATCTAGACCGGCATCTAGACGGGTAATATTTTGAAGCGAAAAAGTTGCAAACTAAGAAGCCAAATCATTGACTGTTTACATCTATCAATATTTTTTTCTGTAAGTTGCGAAAAGCTCTGAGAAAAAAAACTAAAGAGAACGAGCAAACTTCGGAAGAATTAAATTCGGCTCATTGCCGTTCTCAAGGAGAACGTCAGTACAAACCAGTTACATTAAACGAATTACGTAAATAGTACCTGTCTTTGCCATATAATAAACATCTTATTAACCGAGCTAAGTCGGTCTGTATGGGAGAATCTTGACCTCGGTCGTATGTACAGACCTCACTGCGTTCGGTCTGTACTTACGACCTCGGTCAAGATTCTCCCATACAGACCTCCTGCTCGGTTAATAAGAGCTAAATCACAACATTTTTGTATCCTTACAAAATTTAATTACTAGACTACAATGACAAATTACCAAGGTTGTTTAAGTTGGCTCAAAACAGTTTCCAACGCTTAGATTTTGATGGGTTGTTATAACCAATATTTATCACTTGATGTAACAATCATGGTATCAAAAAACTGCCCAATCATTGGTGAACACGTTTTTATCATTTTAGTGACGCAAAAGGTTACCGTAGCAACAGTATGACGTAGTAAAAACACCCTTATTTACAGCTTACGTGCTTATAATTCAAAAACGGTACGGTGAAATTTTTTATACTATCAAATGTTGATAAGCATGATAAGACGCAACTTTTGGCAAAATTTAAAAAATCCAGTAGTCAGGGTTCAGAGCCCCCCTTAAAGTTTCAAAACTTTAAGGTGGCTCTGAACTCCATGTTCACCAATGATTGGATAGTTTTTGATACCATGATTGTAGAATCAAGTGATAAATAGTGGTTATAATGAGCCACCTTAAAGTGACTTGTTTCAAGCTGACATACAGAAGTTTTTACTATATTTATCACTATAATGAGATTTTTTAAGAAAGTTATAGGCTTCTGGTTTAATTAGACTTAAAATTCCTGGAAATATTTTCAACGTTCAAGGGTAAGTATATTAGCCAACTTTTGCAAAGGTGTGAGATTTTCAGCCTGGAAGAACAAGGTTTATTGTAGCCAAGTCGAACGTATCTGATGGCTTCCGAAAATATCCGAGGACGTTCGGGAGACGTTTCCGGAATATTACGTTCTTCCGAAAGAGGAGAATTAGGGGAAGTGTACTATCATTTACATGGAATTTTTCTCTCTTTTATTAGCTTGAGTTTACATAGTTTTAGTGAGTGTGTCAGTTAAGGTTGTAAATGACTTGAGAAATTAGTCCGTTCATGCTCAAAGTGATTATCAACCCTTAGGGCGTGGTGTGCTGGTAACCGTCACTGATCAAATGGTCGATAAAACTGACAGAGGTCACTCAAGAGAGCACGCTTTCTTTATCCTGCAAAAATCGGAATCGACGTGAAATAGACAAGAGGACAATCACATACAAAGTAGCCAATGCAATCCATGTACTGAGCGGAGAACAGAAACGTATCTACCATTCAAAGAGATGTCAATCTTAACCGCCAGGTTTAGATTAATTCCTCATCTCAAGGGCTTTGTAAATTTTATCACGTAAAATTGTTATAGAAGAAAAACGTTGCTTTTTTACCCTCTAAGTCTGCGGGGCTTTGCCCAGCCTTAAGATTGACTGTATTGCTTCAAAATTCTCAAGCTCAAGCCCTGTTGAATTACATGTTGTATAGAAAACATAGTATATTGAAAAATATCGATGAAATGAATTTAAGCAATAATAAGGATACTTTCTGTTTACATAGATAAGCAGTTTCAATCAGATGCCTCATTTTTTGCAATGGGTTCACGAAGTTTTTCTCAGCCTTCTCGCGTTTGGACCTTTGTGAGCTCCATCATTTGTGAGTCAAATGAGTCAAGGGTCATAAGTCACGGGTCATTGGCAGTCAATCGGAGTTTACCGGTAAAATTCAACGCCGGTAAAGAGCTTGCATTAAACACTTCTTGTCTTAATGCCCGCATAGCAATTAATTCGGTCAGCCTGAATAGCTCTTTAGCCGGTTAGCCAAAACAGCGGTCCGCTTTTATACTGCAGGTGTACGACGCTCTGGTTTATACGCACGGCCATTAAATAATGCCGTTCAGCCGGTATGCTAATTTGCGGTTAGCTCTAATAATAAACGTAGCAGTTCGATATATACCTCAAGGACTCACTGACTCATGATTCATACACATAAATTTAAATTTTAGTCGCCAATTAATAGAGCACCGTAAGCGGAGACCATATAATAATCTTGTTGCAGGTGAATGTTTTCTTTCGATCAAAGGTTTCGAGCGTTTAGCTCTCGATCTAAGGTTTCGAGCGTTTAGCTCTCGTCGGACCAAAGTGACGATGGAAGCGCAAAACGCTGAGTCAGTTTCACAAACTAACTACGGCTGTTTAAAATTTACCGTGATAAAAGTTGATAAAAGGCTGAATGTTTCACCGCTCCTAGCCTGCTGACATAACCCTGCAGTTTCTTTAGAAACTAAACCCTAATTAGCCCATATATAAATACCGAACGACTTTTGTTTCGTTAATTATTTCGCACTCTGTGAGGGTAGAGTTAGAGAAGAGACAAATACACCCAAAATCCGTTTGTAAATCAACCTCCGAAGAGCGAGGCTCATTGATCAGTTTCATTAACGTTTTTTAGCCGAGTATAAACACGGATCGGTAAATTGCGTAAGTAAACACAAGGCACAGAGCAAAATCGAGCCAGCCACATTTCCAAATTTGCCGCGGTCTCTCAAAAAGAAGTTCTCATGCTCAAGAACTCAAATAAACATCGCTGTTGTATCAGAATTTTAAGCAGAGTCAGTCAAACAACGAGTATAACCTCAAAGCAAAGCGAACGATGGATGGTTCATGTGTATCGATCGCGAATGTATTAAACATCCGAGAACCAAAAGCAAATTGAACGAAACACTTACCGCATGAACCTTCAGAAATAATCTGCAGGAAAACAAAGGAAATGGAGATTAAAATACTTGGGAAATGCATCGATCGTTCCCAGTTTTGTCTCCAAAAAAGCTCGTGAACTAGTCGCGGTTTTTTAAAAAACGTGAGTGCATGTGGACTTCAGATCGTTGGGCAGTGGAGCGCAAACAACGCTACGTAAATCACGCATGTCACGCATCAACTTTTGAAAAATGGAATATTCATAAAAGCTAACATTGCGTTTATCTGGGTCTATGTTGGCTTACCTTTAACCTTTTTCTTGTTCATTTTTGGATTCCAGGAAAAAACGGGCTCCTTTTAATACATTTTCATGTCATATCTGACATCTGGATCGTCACAGAACGATTTCTTTATGAACAAATATAGTCGCACGAAAATTTTCAATGAAACTCATTCAAGCATAAAGTGGCGTGATGTTCGTTTTGTGTTCCAGCCAATAAACAGCCGAGAATTGTGACAGTTCTTACAAAAAAGACGTAAAGTCTGTCAATAGAAATAAGTTCGTTCTGTTCTGTTTCTTGTTTTAATATGTAGACGTAAATACACCCTTCTTCTTGGACGTTTTGTTTTCTCATTACAGACCACATGATATATATTCTCTAGAGAATTGTTCTTTTATTCATTCCAAAATTATTCATTCATATACAGGCGCCTATTTGAAAATTTGAAAGCACGAATTCTTCAAGAGTATCACCACATGGTTTGTGATTGGGAAAACAGATCGCCTGGGCTAAAAAGGTCGATATTGCTTGCGACATACAAAAGAACACAGCCCGGGGCAGATATTAGATCGTACCCTCCTGATCCTCCTTGCAATCTTCTTTATTAAGGGGTGTGTACATGACACCGGGGCGACTTTCGCCCCGGAGCGAGTTCACTCCGGTTCCCTCTCATGGCTCTATATTTGTTTACATGATACCACCACTGTTATGCCGGCGCAAGTCACCCCGGCGTGAGTTCACCCCCGTTCTCGCACCGGGCGAGAATTTCACTCCGGTACGAAATCCACAGGTAGCCCAAGCCCTCTGGTTACCGTCAACATGACATTGCGTAATGGCGTTATTATAAGAGTTTGTATGGGAAATACACCGATCCTACGGAATAGTTCAAAATAAGGGGAAAAAATAAAAAATCGACTTACCTTTTCTTGTTGTGTGTATAACGTCTGTTTCCATGGCGTTTGGAGGCGTTTTAGAGCGATTCTAGCAAGATTTAGCTTCTCTGTATTCCTCTATATATATTATATATAGAATGATATAGAGAATTATTAGAATTATATCACAGGGGACCATACAAGCAGTGTGTCTGTTTATGTTCGAAATATAAAGAAATGTATGGGAGTCTTAATATCGTAAACTTATATCGAGGAATGTCTAAGTTAAAGCTCAAAATAAACGTAAACGTACCTCAGTTGCTGTGTATTGTCGTTTCTTTGGCTATGAATGGCGAATTTGAGCGATTTGGTGGGTTTTGCGTTACTGTTTCTATATCTCCTTCTTATAACGTATAGTAACAGTAACACAAAATCGCTCAAATTCGCCATTCAGCGCCACAGAAACGACAATCCAAAGCAACTGAGGTACGTTTACATTTATTTTGAGCTTTAACTTAGACTTTCCTAGACATAAGTTTACGATACTAAGACTCTTCAATATTCTCCCATACATTTCTTTATATTTCGAACATAAACAGACACACTGCTTGTATGGACCCCCTGTGATTATATATAGAGAGGAATACGGAGAAGCTAAATCTCGCTAGAATCGCTCTAAAGCGCCTCCAAACGCCATGGAAACAGAAGTTATACACACAACAAGAGAAGGTAAGTCGATTTTATTATTTTTTCCCCCTTATTTTGAACTATTCCGTAGGATCGATGTATTTCCCATACAAACTCTTATAATAACGCCATTACGCAATGTCATGTTGACGGAATAAGAAGTACCATGACATATTCAACTGGAAAGAGAGAAATACAAATAATATCTCTTCTTTGGGAAGTAACTTAAACAAGAAAAACACCAACGTTTGTCATGAAACCGTGATTATCTTTCAATGTATACAGATTAGAAAACTAGAACTTGTAAAAATTCTCAGATTATCTTGGAGCACATGCACATGCTTGACTAAAGAACGTTTAAAGAATCGGTTTGTGTATGATCTAATCTGTGAGTGAAACTTATAAACTTTGCAATACTTTATTGAAATTAATTTGTCAGTAAAAAGTCAAAACGTACTGAACAGTTTTAGTAATCGTGTATGTATAACGTACCGCTTAAAGTAGTCTGTTTTGTTGACTGTTTGTTCATCTGGTTACGTTACATTTTAGGAATATGCCTAAGTGGAATGACTTTTAAATTTCATTATACGCGTCCTCTTTGTCTGAGACCGTTTCGAGTTACAAACGTTTTTTACCTGTCCGAAAATAACGGCTACTTGAAAGTAGCGGCCCCCTTTGCCCGCAAAATTCGAAAGTAACGGGGGCCGTTACTTTCGGAATTCTACGGTAGCACCATTATTATAGTCACGATTGCCTACTAGATCCATTTTTCCGACGATTGTTTCTTTTTCTACACTGAGAATTTGTCCATATTTAGTTTAAATAGCAGAAAATTTTTTTACTCAATTCAAAAAAAAAAAATTGATAGGTCATTGAACTCGTTTTCGAGAACTTGACGATTCACCTCTATGGTGAGGTCCAACTGTAAGCAAAAAGCCGCCATTTTTTTTTTTTTTTTTTTTTTTTTTTTTACTGCGCGCGCGATGATCTCGCCTGAAATTATGTGCAGCACTCCTAGCGCAAAACATCGCCTGTATTTTAGATTAAAGTGAAGATTTATTGAGATTTTATAGTTGTAGAAGTCTTACTAAGAAATCAGTGACAACATACGTGTGGCTTTACAATCGATGACAAACTAAGCTAAGCTGATAAACCAGTCAAATATGCCATTGCCTTCTTCATAACTTTTTTTTTTCCAAAACGCGAAAATCTGGCTCGGTCAGACGACGGTAAACAGAGAAAAAAAGGGGGATGGCCTTAGCTTAACATGTTTATCATGGGGAATGAGTTACTAGTACAAGCATGCACACCTGTTCATTCCTGTGATTCAACTAGTCTAGATATAAACCGGCACTAAGCTTTAGATCTTGATAACGTTTGTAATATATCGCTTGTAAAGCTTGTAACGCGTAGTAACGCTCTTAATAACGCTTGTAACGCGTAATAATGCCTGTGACGCTTCAAAATTGCGTGCTGCTTTCCACGTCCTTTCTCTCATTTATAGGCGGAAACTCGATGACAACCTCAGTCTCAATATTTTTATTCATATCTGAAGGAGACTCCATCTTGTCCCTCTGCTCGGGGAGCTTGTTATTTCCATTTCCGGTCGTTTTTTTCTCGTTGTTTTCATCTTCTGTCTCTTTCTTCAAGGTGCTGTTTCCTCCAATCTCCAGAACTTCCTCTTCTACAGCAAAGTTTTCCTAAAAGGAACCGGCCGGACATTAAACGGGGCCATTGATAGGTAATAACTAAATTTCCCTTTTCAGCATCAGTACAGTTTTAGACTACGGTTAATTCTTCTTAGCTAAGTCACGCACGGCGGACTTTAAGCGAAACTGAGAGGGACCACTCTTAGTCCAGTACCGTTTAACCAGACGTTAGCGCGCAGGTCTCTGCGGTGATTGAGCGGTCTAGGAACGAGCTATGGTAGGGGTCATTTCGTTGTGTTTTGGGCAAGACACTTAACTCTCACTGAATGCCGGCTCGGATCTCCATCCAGTTGTATAAATTGCAATTGGAGCCAGGCATTTAAATTCTGGTAGTAACCTTGCGTTGGTCAGCGTCCCATTCAGGGAAGAGTAGAAATACTCCTAGCTGCTTCATGCTTCAGAAACTGGGATAAGCTCTGGCACCAAAGGTCCGTCCTTGGCCCAATCTTGTATGTTTTATATACTACACCTCTTGGAGACATTTTACGTGAACATGGTGTCAAATACCATCTGTACCCTGATAACACACAGATGTATCTGTATTTTGAATCCACTTCATCGGAACATAGAAATCGGTCGGTTGAAACTATTCAATCATGTGTGAATGATATTGGTAAATGGATGACAGCCAATAAATTAAAACCGAATAAGGACAAGACTGAACTTGTTGTTATTTCTTCACAACATCGCCCTATGCCGCAGTTGCCGGATACTTAAACATTTGGATCTGAAAGTATCTTTAGTGCTAATGCTGCACATAATATTGTGGTCACCATGGACGATAAGATTAACTTCGAGAAACAGGTGGCATCCATCTGTAAGTCCTGAGAAACATTGCTCGTATTAGAAGATTCCTCTCTGAGGAAAACACGAAGGCCCTTGTCCATGCATTTGTTACATGCAGGTTGGATAAGTGCAACTCGTTTCTTTATGGCTTGCCGAAGAATCAGATTGAAAAGCTTAATTCAACGTGTTCAGAACTGTGCTGCTTGTCTAGTGGTAAATGCAAGACGACATGATCACATAACACCTGTACTCAGAGATCTTCATTGGCTACCAGTGGAACAGCGAATTATTTTTAAAATTTTACCTTTTACTTTCAAAGCTCTAAACAGTTTAGCTCCTTCTTATTTGAGTGACTTAGTTAAGTTTTATGTCCCGGCTGAACGTGATCTCAGGTCATCTTCTCAAAAACTGTTAGCAGTACCTTTCAGCTTTTTTCATTTGCGCACCAATGCTGTGGAATGACCTGCCATTACGTACATTTAAGAAACTGCGCCTCTCTTAATGTTTTTAAAAGTAACTTGAAGACGTTTTTATTTAAGTATACGTTTTGCTTATGATGCGTTTTTAATTTAGTTAGTAATAATTTTAATTGCTAATTTAATTGTTACCTTAATTAAGGTCTGTAAAGCGCCTTAGTACATTTGGATTTCGGCGCTATATAAATTGTATTTATTATTATTATTATTATTATTATAATTATTATTATTATAATTATAATTATTATTATAATTATTATTATAATTATTATTATTATTATTATTATTATTATTATTATTATTATTATTATTATTATTATTATTATTATTATTATTATTATTATTATTATGGACAATCTGGTCCGATACAAACTTCAGATCGTTACGTAATTGATCATCAATTTCTCAGAAGCGATTGAAAGGTAAATTTGGGTAATATAGCTTTACAAGGAGTGTTACCGTGCACACATTGTAGAATCACTTCACATTACCTACCTGAGCCCCTACATGATTGTTCCTGGATCTCTGTGAGGTCCTCCGCTCCTTCGCCTCTTTATGAGCTTTCTTGATTCTCCGGTTTCCACGCCATAAGAAAAAGGCAATGGAGATCGCCAGAAATAAGCTTATAGCCAAGGACAAAATGATGGCCCAGTACTCTTGAGGAGACAACATTCCCTCGCGATCGGGATCATCTGAGGAAAACAAAACAACAAAAAAAGAACAGAAAAACTGTCAGCACATGAGTAAACAAGAGTTTGTGGTTGTTTCGAACGGAGCGATCTCGTGTCTGCAGCAGAGCTATAAATTATCCGGGGGAGACTCCAGATATAAAAAAAAAAAGGGCACCCTCCCCTTTTTATATTGGAGTTCCCCCCGGATAATTTATAGCTAACGCTAAAAAAAGTAGATTTGGTACCTTTAGGGGTGTTGTTGCAGTACTCATTTAGGGTATTGAGCCGAATTAAACAGAACCCAAAAAAGCGGCAGTGTCAGTTTACTGTTTGTTTTAGGAAATTTGTACTTCTTAAAGATGAAAAAGGTTTCAATCCACGCCCACAAACCAGATCTTGTTACCTCCTTAGGGAATTTTTTCTAAATCTCTAAACGACCATCGACTTCTTTTTTCGACACGGCGTCCCTGAAAAGCAATACTTTTGTTTTCATTTTATTTTCATTCTAATAATATTTCGCTCAGTTTTGTTTAAGATTACGCTTTTAAATCTTTGTACTATTTTATGATGATTCATAGTTTTAATTTTTCACATTTGTAGATATTTTGCTTGTATACGACTGAGTGGACACAATTTACCGTGTATAAATAAAGTGATCTATCTACCTATCTTGGGATGGAGTTCCCCTCCCCCGGGGGGGGGGGGGATAAACCACGCATACACTGCTAGCGCAATAGGGAAGCTGGGAAAATAAGCTGAATATAACTTCTCTTCTCTTCTGGCACCTCGTATCATCACACAAGATAACAACGATGTTTCTTTCTTAAGTGAAATTAAATATATAAATGAAGTAAGAAAATAATTACTCTGCTTATGGGAAAGGCTTTTTACAAAGTAAAGAGGATTAGCCAAATTTGCCACAGTTTTCCTATCCCCGTGAAAACTACACCTAGCTTAGGTAGAGAGTTTGAAGCATGACGTTAACGGCGAACGGCGAACGGCAAAGGTCACCTCTGATTTTCTATTCTTTTATTGTAATCCTTAAATAAGTCATACAAAAATAGAAAAGTGTCTCTTACTATTCACTGCAAATACAAATATTTTGATTCTACTGCACAGAGAGTTGAAGACAGACGGCAAAAGTTTCATTTTTGCTGTTTGCCGTTTGCCGTAAACGTCATGCTTAACCTCTCTATTTTTTTAGTAACGGGGCAAAACAAACTAAATAAGCAGAATAGTTATTGAGGAAGCCTAATTGACTTTCAGTGGACGCAGAAAGGTCCCGATAGGAAAACCTTCCAAATTTTACAACTGTTAGTGATTCAGAAGACACTATGTACCTCTATACATTGATCTTCTTTTAACATTAGCGAAATCGATGTCTCCTGACTAAAACTCTAATATAAAAACGAGCTGAAAGATTTTAAATGATGCTACTATCATACTAGAAGAAAAAAGGGATTTACTGTCTTACTTCCAAAATAAAAGTTTTGGGCAGCGCCACATCAGGTTTCCGTCGCTCAAGGCGTACATACATATGTTTTCCACGTAATCAATCGTCTGTGATAGCGGATAAAATAGATAGCTTTTCAAAGGTCCGCCATCTTTGATTGATAGCAATCTCCACTCCGAGTCCTGTTTCTCCAGTTCAGTTCTCCCTCGTTTTCCATATTGGTAATGTGGGCCTGAGCCACGTGACTGTGCACTTGAAAATGATCGATGTCATCATGTTTGGTGGTAAAACAGTTTTGTATTTGGAGGCGCTAGTAAAACGGAAAAGTACAAAACAAAGTGTTTCATTAAGAAAATAAGCGACGACAAAAAATGCTAATTAAGTTTCAAAAATGTAAATCTACATAGCTTTCCTTTTGCGAATGCCACTTTAAAGTATAATTTTTTCGTTTATTGCAATATATAGAATCAGAAGCAATACCGACAATCTTCTTTACTTTAGACGCCATTCGGAAACATGTATTTTGTTTTAGGGGCACACGAGAGATTCACGTGCGAGGAGTTCGCGAAGAGCGCGCTTTTCAGAGTTTCCTTATATGGGAAAACTTACTAAGTAAAAGGGTGATTTTCATTGGTCGGACTAATCAGCAGCATAGTTTCAAACATATAGGGGAGTTAAAACCTTCCTAGTGATGCATCGAATAGAATATATACTAAATATTTTGCCCCTTCAGCTCATTGTTTAGCCTGCTAGGAAAATAACACAAAAATGGGGCTCAACACTACACCAAACGTTAGAGGTGGAAAAACATTTTTAAACAAGAAAAAACAATTCGTTCAGAATACACGTTTAACCGCAGGGTTACGTTTAACCGCCTTTCGAACCAATCCTGGGCCAGTACTATAATATTTAGAAAACAGTCCTAAGAAAGCACGCGCGCTGAGTTGGTTAAAATCGCGTTTGTATAACGCGATGGAGCACGCAGAACTAGCGCGCGCTGTTGACGTAGCTGATGGTCGCGAGCCAAGAGAATTTACATTTTGATAATCAAAGTTAACAAGGTTGTCTTTCCTTTTTCTCTCGTCGCGTTGTTTTCTAAAAGAAATCAGTAGAAACCGTGTTTCTATCTATCGATTTATAGGAAACACTCCGTGAAAGTTTGGGAGAACTCGAAAATGCTGCCCGGTTTAAAACACTCCACCTGCGGCTGTGTTCCCACAGCATTTTCTACATTCACCCAAACTT
>JAHPZR010046884.1:12500-16712 GCA_019787425.1 Platygyra sinensis | reverse complement strand
GGGGGTACTCCCTTATTTGGGCTATACGGGGACGTGCCGCTGGATAGGGTATGGTTTTTTGGCCTCGCTGTCCTAAACAGGGTATACAATTCGACTTGCTTCTGTCCTAAACAGGTTAGACCTGTCCTAAACAGGGTATGTTATTACGAGCCGAGAGACTTTAGCCCAGACTTGCGAGCAGTCTCTTTCTTTTTTTAGCCTGCGACCCGGAGCCTGCGAGAAGTTGAAAGAGCATGCGATCGAGCGGCAGAAAAGCGACGCATTTTTTCCTGATTTGCGCAATATCAACTGGGTAAACCGACATATGGTAGGTCTAGGTACTTCTCGGAGATATTAGTGCTTACGCGCTACTCTTCAATCCGAGTTGAAATAAAGTTTACTACTACTACTACTAGTTTCTTTGTCTTGGATAACGCGATGAAAGAAGATGTTACTGTGTCGCGCAGACATAGGGATCCCGCTGGTATTATATATTGTTTTAGGGATATTTTTCTCTGTAAAAGTTTAATCAAAGTAAATTAACCTCAAAATAAGTTCCTCTTATTCATCATTCAAAAATTAAAGAAATCATTCCTCTTTGACTTGCTATTAAAAAAAATCGCTTTTTATAGATGCAAGTGACGACATTTTGCCACGCTAATGCTTGACTGCTTTTTGTTTAGTTCAAGTGTAGAGACGCAACAACTTCGTTTTAGACGCATCGAGCATGATTTCTTCAATTTGAATGACTTATTAATCAGTGGAAATTCCTGTAAAACCAGCGAGTGTGCATTTTGTCGCTTGTCCTAAACAGGGTCTTAAAAATGGAGGTTGTTGTCCTACCACAGGGTAGGTTTTTAGCGTATTTTTTCCTAAACAGGTCAGGATTTCAAACCCTCGGCGGCACCCTGTACCCAAACAATTAGTCAAGTACCCCCCCCGGGGGGTCATATTCACATTTATCTTTCCCTGGTACTAGTCTAAAATGATTTTCGGTAATGAAACCATTTCTTCGTATCACAAAATCAAGGAACCACCAAAGGCCAGTAGTCACTGATTGAATATATGATTGAATGATGTTCCAGAATTTTCAGGAATTGTCCATGTTCCTCTTTTTATCGAACCCCGTCAATTAGTAATTTATTTTAACTATAGAAATTCGTTTTGATTGCCATATTAAAAAATCTAAGACCAGACACTGTCAATATTGCGTTCCGTGTCATGTTTTTCATTATGGATGTCCGCTGCTCGTTGAAAAGTATAGGTGGAGGAGACTGTGGTTTCAACAAATGATCCAGAAAACAAGAAACGGTAATCATACCACTACTAGCCTGTTGAAAGCGATTTGATGGCCATTCAGCCAGTTTTGGTTTTTCCGGGCCAAAAAACGAAGTTGACCTAATTCTTAGTCAAGCAGCCATATTCTCTCCTCCGGTTAACATATATTCTATGACAGTATGTCCCTCACATCGTACAAAGCTTGGTTTGGGGTGGACCAGAGGGTCTAGTACGAGGTGCAGGGTTCCATCTGAAATATCAAATCATAGCAAAAGTGACAGAACCTGGTCAAAGTGTGACAAAGGAAAAGGGAAAACGTGATTTTCAAATCATATTAAAGAGGACAGGAGTGTTTCTTCAGGTTGGCTCAGGTAAATTGACTCTTTCCACGCTTTCCTATTGAAGTCTTCTGAAATTTAATTTTGTTTTCTCCAAAGTAAATCGTATGGTTAGCTACTGACAGCTCGTGATTTTTTTCAGGTATCTGCGCAACATATCGAAAAACCCTAAGGGCCCTGTTTATTGAAGAGAAAGAAGCAGCCACTAAAACTTCACCATCTGTCGCCATGGAAGCCGTCAGTGTTGTTGAAGAAATGGAAAATCTTACTCTGGTAGGCTTCAACCACATTCAGTCTTTTACTAATACTTGCAGTTAGCATGCAAACGGCATCAATGTAAATGAGTTCAGTCAGTCCAAATATGTGCTCAGTAAATGCTGTTAAAGTAGTTTTACGGCTAATAACCAGCGGATTCACATTATAATATATTAACCAACAATTTTGGTCGACTGTCATTCTATTTGCGCACAGAAGTAAAGAAAAGCCTTGGAACACACCTTTTGTATTCATCGTAACCTTTGAGCAAACGTACGTCGACAAAATTAAACAACGTAACCAGTTGGTGTTATGGGGGGAGGGGTCCGTACCCGCAGCACCGAGATCTGCCACAGTAGACTAAATGTAATTTGATTAAAACGTTTTTTTTTTCCCATATCAAGCATAATTTCAACATATTTCGAAAGACTATTCTCAGAAACTTGTCCCAGGAACAAATCCCTCACATTTCGGATGTGTTTGTGCAATAAGACTGAGTGCAGACGTTGATGCGAAACAATATAATTAGTTCCTTTTATAGATTCGTGTTGTCTACATTTTTAACGTTTTTAATAGAAAATATGTACCGTGTTTCTATCGATTTATAGAAACAGGGATGGAAGTTTGGGGAATGAGAAATGCTGTGGGAACAGCCGCAGGCGGATGTTTCCACAAGGCCATTAGGGTTTTATGACATGTTGCGCAGATAGCGAAAAAAAAAATATCACGTACTGTCAGTAGTTAATTATGCGATTTGGAAAAAACAAAAGGAAACATCAGAAGACGTGAAAAGAAAAGCGGGCAGAGTCAATTTACCTGAGCCACGTAAACAAAACCCCCTTACCTCCCCTCCAAAGTAACTTTGCCGCAGTTGTTGATTTCACTTCACCTCGTTTTGAATTAATTTGCGTATCTCCGCCAAACAAGAAACAGATGTCCTTGAAATAACGACATTTTTGCCTGCATCTGACTCGCTGTTCGGTTCAAGACTTAATTTTAAACGAAGTTTATCTTACGAGGAGTGATTACATATTCGTTTTGAAACACTGCCGAAAAATCCCGAAATACGCTGTGTAAACAACTCATCAGATCAAGAGGCAGCGTTGCACTAAGCTACCAAGTTATATTACTGCTTTTATGTGAACGCTTGAACATTTTCAGGACTGCTGCCCTCTCTTTTGATACAGCAACGTGAAGGTAAGAAGATGGTAAATAAATCGTAGATTGAGCTTCATGATCAAATGCGAGAGTTTGCGTGTTTTTGTGTCCATTTCCGGCCAATTAACAGCACCGTCGAATCGGCACATTTTATCCAACTTTGAAATTTGATTAAATCGCTCCGAATCATTTCCCCAAAAAATCATTTGGAGATCGGAAAGAACTACTTCTCGGCTTCCAAAAGCCAGACTTTCAGTCAATTATATTATGTAGCACATAGTTAAATAACGCGTTTCTCTTGACCTACTTTTAAGTCTAGTTAAAAGTAGGACGGATAAATTTAATTAGATTTTGTAAGTAAATGGACAAGAATTGCTCAAATTGCTGTCAACATATATTTTGATGTTGGTTTTCAAGATTTGATAGTTTTTATCGGCATAGGTTGTTTCATTTTGTGACGCGAAGCTTCGAGTTTCGTCTTAAATTTTGAGTTCCTAAAGCGGCATTTTGACGGAATTCGGTTATTATCGATTTTCTCGTAAATAAATCGATATTCAGCCAAACGAAATATCTCGTGATTTGTTTCACACTAAGGCCTACCTAATCTGAGAATATGAGCAGAAATTAATTTTTGGCTGTTGCCGCGATATTTTGAAAATCTTTGATTTTTGGGCACATTCGCTCTTAATGTTTTCCATATGAAGATTTCGATCTGGACACGAGAATGTTTTTAATGCGTGACTTGAATTCAAGGACCAAATCGTTTCACAACTTTCGCCGTTCCCCCACTGATTGCCACACAAAGCGTAAAAAAGTTAACAACTTCGAAAATAAACCATTTCAAATTCGTCATAACGAGATCCGGATCACGTTATCTTACGTATTACAACTCTAAGTTAATAAATAATATCGGCAATTTAATGCTGGTCACAGAGTTATGTCCAACTCAGGTCGCCAGATGCATAAGATCCCTATCACATCAGAATTTAAGTACCAGGACCCCGAGGAACAGGAAATGTATCTACAATGGTTTCTAGCCTCTGTAATAATTACTTCGCCAAACGTATTAACAAAAATGATAACGCTGAAGTTTAAAAGTGTTAACTTTGCAAAGGAAACAAGAGGAAGTAGACTCAATGGAAGCGTTAACAGAGCAATGAAAGTAGATTTGCAGGGCTCTTGTCGACTGCAATGTATTGAAGAG
>JAHPZR010046884.1:2500-10000 GCA_019787425.1 Platygyra sinensis | reverse complement strand
GAGATATTGCTCTTGCCACGAGAACATAAAATTCATATCTTCGAGCTAACGTGTAATGTTCTTTTCATCATATAAACGTACTGATAAGGGCGTTTTTTATGATTTTCCGAAGATTTTCGACCACTTTCCGAAGATTTCCGAAGATTTTCCAAAATATTGTCCCGAACGTTCCTGAGCATTTTCCGAAAATTTCCGAAAATTTCCCAAGATGTCCGAAGATTGCCGAAGATTGCCGAAGACTTTCGAGGAAGATCCGAAGATGTTTCGATGATACACCAACGAATTTAAGTACAATTTAAGAGACAAACCTGATGTCAGTGAAATCATCTATATCTTCACATGTGAAGATATTATTCGTTTTTATCGATTTGTTACGACTCGGTATACCACTGACTTTTATATAATTCACCCTTATCACCCCGCGGCCATATTGGATATGACGTATGTACTTTAGGCATGAAGTCGAGGCGATGCGTGTCTAATCTGAGGTTTGCAGCTAATCATGGCAAACAAGGATCATTGTAGTGTGCCCTTGTGCTCAAATAACAGATCAAAAGATAAGTTAGGAATTACCAGAATTACCTTCCATCGCTTTCCAGTCCACAAATATGCAAAGGAAAGCTGGATTGTAAGAATTCATCGAGATGTTGCCAAAAATTTCCAGGTTAGTGATTGTGGTTTACGACTTCAATCTAGCAATCTGAAATCAATTTGATCAGGTTTACAAAGTAATTTAATCGACTAGAATTATGTGTAGAGCCGAGCTGCTCTTCTGCTACGTTCCGTATGTACTTTTATTGCCCGTAATAAAACGTTACAATCGTTCTTTAGATTTCGAGAAGCATAAAGGTTTGCTCGGAACATTTCTAACATCGGTAGATTTTCGAACGACCTTCCGTGGGAAACGTGCATAATTTAACGAAATGTTCATTTTTTTTCTGTATTTCGCTAGACAGTGCCTTCTCCAAACAATCAACAAATGCAGAAGGGATTGAATCTTTCCTGAAGTTTCCCAGAGACGGTCGTTCGAAAGTCTGATGGTTTAAAATGTTCCGAGCAAACCTTTGTGCTTCTCGAAATCTAAAGAACAATTGTAACGTTATTGCGGGCAATAAAAGTACCTAAGGAACGTAGTAAAATCAGTAAAATAGCAGCTCGGTTCTACACTGACATAATTGTAGTCTATCAAATTACTTTGTAAACCTGGACAAATTGATTTCAGGTAAAGTTTACTTAGCTAGAAGTCGTAAACCACAATCGCTAACCTGGAGGTTTTTGCCAACATCTCGGCGAATTCTTACAATCCAGCTTTCCTTCGCATATTTGTCGACTGGAAAGCGATGGAAGGTAATTCCTAATTTATCTTTTGATCTGTTATTTGAGCACAAGGGCACACTACAATGATCCTTGTTTGGCATGATTAGCTGCAACCCTGAGATGAGACACGCATCGCCTCGACTTCATGACTAAAGCACATACGTCATATCCAATATGGCCGCCGTGTGACAAGGGTGAATAAATGCAGTTATATATGAAAATAAGAATATATGCAAATGGTTAAATGATAAATGTTGCTGAGAGGCATTGTTGAATGCTAATAAGCCATTGTTAAAGAATGCTTGAATTTGCCCAAAAGAGGAAAACAAAATGGTTTTAATAGGCCGTTTTCAATACCATAAAATCCTAACATAGCTTTGAGGCTGGGTGGAATAAAACAAAATTAATTAATTATTAATTCCTCAACCTTGGTGTGATTTTTCTGGGTGTATTCCACTAAGCTTTCGCGTTAGAATTTTGAAACATCAAAAATGACCTAATAGTACATGTGGGTGTTGCCATTGTAAAAAAATTAACAGCAAAAATAAGTGTAAAATCATCAGCAGCGTATGATGTATGGTGTATGAAAAGTAATCAGTAAACAAACATGGTCAGACAATCAAAAACAATCAGTTTAAACATTTTAATGAACTGATGAAACAAAATTTATGATAAACAACACAATGACAATGGTAAAAGTCATATAGCAACAATTCTGGCATTAATTGAGAGTACCTGTATTATTGCAGAAGTAAAGGTAACTTTTACAACACCCAGCACTGCAGTGATACATCAGAGCCGGGTTGTTCAAAGCCTGATTAAGCTAACCCAGGGTTAGCGAGAATTTTGATTTCAGTTTTTGGTTAGGTAATCTGTTTATATTGTTTGCCCTTCAGTTTTCAGCTGCAGTAATCTCAAACTACACCAAACATTAAAGGTGAAAAACATTTTTAAACAAGAAAAACTAATGCTTTAGATAACGTTTAACCCTGGATTAACGTTAACTGGCTTTCGAACAACCCGGCCCTGATCAGCTATTTTGACAGCCAACATATCCACAGATATATTGATCGAGGCACCCTACAAGAAACTCCGATATTCCACCGATATGGCGGTCTATTGAAACCACCTCGGACGACCAGTAAATCGGTTGATATATTGTCCAATAAATCGATTGATGTTTTAAAGAATAAAGTGATACTCCCTGTTACATCACCTATTGTCATTAATGTGCCAACCAGAGGATTATTGGCTGTTCACACAAAGAATTCTTTTGTTCTGTGGCTGGCAAAATTGAAATATCAAAAGACTTTTTTATAAACAGTGAGTATCGCTATATTCGGCAACGTCTGTGAACTATCGGTGTACCGCCGACTGTATTGGTCGCTATATGTATCAGTCGCTATATCGACCGAGTATCAACTGTGACACTGGTTGCTAGTCGGTGGAGTATCGGTTGAATGTCAGTTGCGTGCTAATCAAGTAATATCCGACGCATCGAGCGACAGATCGACTGATATATCAGTCAATATGCCAATGGAGGCTTCCCATAAGATACATGATCCCAAGTATTAATTGTACATATAAAGTTATCACAAAAAATGATGAAACACAACTTACTATATATGTACACATTTGAAGCTAGATATACATGCAACTAGGTATTTACTGTATATTAATAATGTGAAATTTTATAACTTATTATTTTTCTCTCAAAGCAGGTAGCCTACGTTAGATGTTTGCATAATTCTTTTTCTTGATCGAAGAACACAACAGTCATTCTCTGTTGATAGACTAGAGTTAGATTCAAACATCACCAAAACTGTGCAAGTGAGAGCTGACGTTGGTACAAAAGTTGAATGGTCCTGTTAATAGTGTAATTTATCTATGTGACCTACATAACACTGATTTCTGCAATAAGTGGATTGGATTACATAGAAGTCTCCGAGAGCTTGACAAATTTGTTAGACATCTCAATTTGATTTCAGTAAATCTCGTGGGATGTTCCCTAAAATATTGACCAAACGCCTGGCGCTCTACCATTGCAATGAAACGTTAGTCCAGTCCCTGAACTCTCCTTTCTTCCCACCCCATATAGGGGCTGAACCCGGGCGGGCGAAAGAAGAGTCCAGGATAACTTGCATGCGCATGCTCAGAACGCCGCCATTTTTCCCCTCAAGTCAGGGGAAAAACCATAGTTGGAAGTATTTTCCAGATTTGGCTTGTGGCGCGCTTTTCTCAATGATAATATACAGCTGTACGAGCAACAATTTCTGCATTCAGATTGATTAAAATCATGTCAATTAATCCCAAATCAGTGGAATTTCACCAGTACCACGCTAAACCACTTTCATTTATTTTTTACAATATCAAAGATAACGAGAAAATCTTTGCCAAGATCTGTGACAATTGAAAACACCGACTCGGACTTGAAAGTGCACGCGCTGCATTATGCAAATGAGCTAATTGTACGCTTCAGACTTTCCTTTCAAAAACTTTTGCAAAATCGCTCAACATACAAAAACAATACGAAAAAAATGTTTGGGAAAAGAGTAATGACGCGTACTCGTTGTCGATAAGAGTACAGACCACGATAAACCCATATTTCGATTTTTACGTTTTTATGTTTTTTACGACAATATCAACGTCAAAGAAAATGTTTTCTTTCAGAACGCGAGCTGAAAAAGGCATTGCGCGACACATTGACGCGAGCAGCTTGGTTGGGACCTAGTAATTTTTGATTGGTTCGTTCTGAGCATGCGCATGCAAGTTATCCTGGACTCTTCTTTCGCCCTCCCGGGTTCAGTCCCTATATGGGGCGGGAAGAAAGGAGAGTTCAGGGACTGGACTAATGAAACGTGGGACTGCCATACATCCTGAAAAAAGAAAAAACTACATTACTAGCAAGTCTAGATGGTTCGCTGTCTCTAGACTGATTCGAAAGTCGATTGTTTACAATTGAAAGCTTTATGACAGACAGTCTGTCCACAGCAGTTCCACAGCAGTTGATGACCGATTTCTACTACGATCATTACGATATCACAGTTACCTGAACCAGTTGTTTCGTGTCTTTCACAAGTACACACAGCTTTCACATTGATGGTTTTTCGATCACCGTATCCAACATGGTCGTTCGAGCGGCCCAATTTTGAAACATCGGAGCTCGATAAAAATTCGTGCGAAGAGGCACCGTTCACATAACGCAATATTCCTTCAGCAGAGAGGCCCAGTTTTTCCCATATGAGGCTAAAGGTACTTTTAAAATTATGGAGTATCCACTATCGGCAAGGCAGGGCAAGGGTTGTTAAGACTTACATGTAAGCTTACGCTTGTTTACATGCATATACGCGTCGACGTTAAATCAATACTCAGTATCCTAAATATTCGAGGTTTATCTCGTCCTAAATCCTCACGCAGCCGTTCATCTGATCAGTTGGAAACAAAATATTAAAGCTGTGAGCAGAAGTAAATGACAATGCTGTAAAACATAAGCTGAAAACATTAAATAACTCACCTCGAATTCGAAGGATACCTCCCTGCCAGGGTCGAAGGAGGCAGCAGAGATTTTCGTTTGCTATCGATGACTCTCGGCCAATCGTCGGTGATGCGAAGGACTCACGAGAGACCGCAAGATGGATATTTCTTGTGCTGATTGGCTCCGAAGTATATTCTATTGTTACTTACTTACTTTCGGAAAACTCACACGATGGCAATAGTGACTGCTGCGCAAGCGCAGTAGTCACAAAAATCTGAGTCCCTGACAGGAATCGAACCCATGACCTCCCGGAAACCGGGTGGGCGCTCTTCCCACTGAGCTACGAGAACTCATAGAAAGCAAGGTCATTTTAACTGAGTTCATATGTGAAAGAAGTACCTGGATACTGCTAGGATTAGCACTGTCGAAGTCATCATGCGTAGTGATAAATGAATAAAGATGGTGAATTTTGTGCATTATCATTACTCATGATGAATTCGACAGTGCTGATCCTAGCAGTATGCAGAACGCCTGTCACATATGAACTCAGTAAAATGACCTTGCTCTCTATGAGTTCTCGTAGCTCAGTGGATAGAGCGCCCACCCGGTGTTCGGGAGGTCATGGGTTCGATTCCTGTCAGGATTCAGATTTTTCTTTGTCCCATGCTCGTGTCATGTAGATTAATTCACTTTTCAAAAAATTTACATTATTTCTGTCTTCTATCAGGGGCAATTCTTAAAAGCTGCTCCCAACTCCTCCAAATTTGTTTCACATCCAGTGGCGTGTCCATAATCAATTCAGATGGCGGGAAGCCAATGCAAGTATTGTGTAACAGGACCAGGGACGGTGCAGGTAGAACAGGTTTCCAGAGACGTTTGGGCGGCTCTGTTGACTTCTATCTTGATTGGGAATCCTAGACTGAAAAATGGGTTTGGAGATCTCAACGGCGAGTTCTGGCTTGGATACGACAATCTTCAGCGTTTAACAGCCACGGTTGACGTCATACTGAGAGTTGACTTGGAAGATTTCGACGGGAACATCACTCATGCTGAGTACATACAGTTAAGGTGGCGGACGAGGCACATGCGTACCGGCTTTAGACTGGAAGTTACAGCGGCACGGTTGGTAAATCTTTGGCATATCACAGGTAAGAATCCTTGGGTCTTACCATAGATGCTCACCTCTCTTGGGATAAACACGTTGAAGAGATTTGCAAGAAAGTCTTTTCAGCTATAGGCGCCCTAAAACGTGTGCGGCCGTTTATATCCAAAGAAACTGCAATTCTAATTTATAACACCTTAATTATGCCTCATTTTGATTACTGCAGCCCCGTCTGGGACTGTTTGAGTAGTTACTTGAGTGATAAGCTCCAAAAGTTACAGAATCGCGCAGCCAGAGTTATTACTAAATCACCATTTGATGCGAGCTCAAACCACCTTCTCTCCACCCTCAGCTGGGAGCGGCTATCTCTTCACCGAAAGAAACAAAAAGCCTTAATGATGTATAAAACCATGAATGACCTTGCTCCGGAATATCTACAAAGTCTTTCTCTCAGCGTCACTCCGCTTATAACATAAGAAACTCTGAGGGAAGGCTGACCCTGTCCAAACCAAGCACCAATTATTTGAAACGAAGCTTCTCTTACAGCGGGGCCATGCTATGGAATAACTTGCCCAAAAACTTAAAAAAATGCTGCATCCGTTGAGCATTTTAAGCGAAATATCAAGAAGGTAGCTGATATATCGGATTCCCACACGGCAATCATGTAAAGCAGTTGTAATTAGTTTTAGTTTTTAACTTAAGCTTAACTGATGATTTTCCGTGTTTAAATAAAGATTTACATACATACATACATACATGCATACATACATACATACATACATACATACATACATACATACATACAAGAGAAATAATAATTGAGCAGTTAATTTATCGTATTTTCAAAAGTCACATTAGTATTCTACTAGTGTTTCGTCGACACCAGTTTAATAGCAGTTTACATTTGGTAATCCATGCATAATATACATGGCTTGTATGTAAGTTGATATAAGTGATTGATGACCGCGTGTTAACAGGGTAAACAAATTAATTTGATAACATTTAATTTATTAACATTTAGGTCATTTTTTGTTTTTAATTCTGTGTGAGAATAGGACTGGTAATTCGATGACGCCATTTAAAAAAAGGTAAAAAAGAAATGTTTCGTATAATAATGGGCACAAACTGGTAAACAAGTAACTCTGTGACATATATAGAACAGACACCGTCGACAGATCACGCGCTAATGAGAACAGGCAATGTCAGAAAGTGTGACTCATTTGACGACTCTAGCTGTTAAACATTAATTTTGAGCTTAGTTTTATCGTTGGACTAACAGTTTTCCTGATGTCAAGTTTGACATTCGATGCCTTAAGGTACATGTAGACACACACTCTGCGAAGGTGAAAAAGGGGAGGGACGATAAGCTGGAGATAATCTCCTTCGTGTGAACGCGCAGGACACATGTTGCTTCGGACCGTAGACAAGCTGGTGCACACAAAGTAGCTTCATTTCTAAGCTGTAGTGGGGGCAGTTTGCATTGCAGTTTGCATTGTATTGCATTGCGCACGATCCAAAATTTCAAACTGATGTCTCTGCTTCATGACGCAGGACTTCAAAACAAGTTTTTAATCGTTATTTTGTTTTAGTCGTATGCAGGTTTCTA
>JAHPZR010046882.1:0-11780 GCA_019787425.1 Platygyra sinensis | reverse complement strand
AGGAAAGAGAAAAAACCCTTCGTATACCCAAGCTTGTGTCTAAAGGAGTTTGATTACTTACCATATAACGCTTAGCACATCTACCACTGGTGAGTTACGACTAACACGATACTGGCCCCAAAACGAACAAAATAAAATAAAACAAAGTAGAGCAGCACTGTACCATCATTCATATGCATTCTTGGTCCAAATGTGTTGAATATTCTCGCCACACGCACTTCAACGTGTTCCTAACAAGGAATGCAAATGATTTTTTACGATAACAGCACAAATTCTCGCGCACTCATTGGCTAGTTTTTATCGTCAATATGCGGACAGACATATGAATTTATAATTTATGCGATGCTGCAACGAGCGAGAGCGGACAATTTGACAGTTTGTTATCGTAAAAAACAAATTGACGTCAGTTTTTCATGCGTCTGTCCTGTTATAGACAATGAATTTCATCATAATGAACGAAATCATGATCAATAACAGGACAGACGCATGAAAAACTGACGTCAATTTGTTAAATAGCGAAGCATCTGAGCAGGGTAAGCTTGAACACAATCAATCAGTTATTAAATGACTTTAAAGAGAAATCACGAACACGCGCGCACTGACTTACACTCTGAGTACAAACTAAAAACTAATGATAAATTTGCCTGCTTAGTCAATCACAATGAATATCAAAACTTGCATTATTCTTTTATTCTCACGGTACCTGTTTGGCGTAAGCGTAACACATGGTCTCAGCAACACGTTTGCCTTCATCGTAACAAGCTCGTGGTCCAATGGGGTTTACATGACCCCAGTAATCTTCCCGCTGGGGATGTTTCTTAATAAAGGAGAATGGAACTTACATTAATTAGATGAGCCTCCAAATAAATGATAAACACTGAAGCAAAAGACCAACCTCTGGATCTAGAATACACACAGAAGACGGCATGGACATAGAAAGAGAACAGACATGATGCATTAGTCATTTGTTTAATTAATAACATTACAATACACTTGCTAAACTCAACTTCAATTCCAGTTCTGGCTTTGTTTGCTTTGATTGCTGTACAAGTGGTGTCATGGTCATATTACATGCGTGGCACAAAAAAGACGATACACAAGATTCACATAAAAATATTTCACATATGAACTCTCACAGAAACTCGCACACGGTGTTCATGGAATTTTAGATATGAAAAAAAACCAACAAAGGTAACAGCTAGCTACTGACCTCCATACACCTCTGATGTTGAAGCTAATAAAAGCCTGGCATGCACTCTCTTGGCAAGTCCTTTAAAAGAAGAAAACCACGAGGAAGAAACTACTTTTTAACCCATACTGACAACAAATTAGAAGTATAGATAATAGTGTAACTATGGTTCCTATCACTAAACCTTTGTTGTTGTGCAGCAATAAAAGTCCTACTACTATTTATGCAAAGCAAAGTTCTCATCCTCGGAGACAAGGGGGGCAGTTAGTCGGGGTGGGACAAAGCAAACACTTCAAGACTTAGAGTAACACAATTTTGTCATGTATACATCTTTCTGTCCCAGCTAACTGCCTCTGGGTCTCCGAGAATGGAACGTTCTCAGCCTCTTGAACACACCATAAATAAATGTTTGGTCACCGATGGTAAATTGTCAACTTTAACATGGGGGGGGTCTCTCTTCTTCCTGTCCCTTCACTCTTATTTTCTCTCTCACTCTAGGGAAGCCAAGGAGGAGGGGGGGGGGGGAGACTGTTATAAAGGACAGACCCTTAGAATGAGGTTGGAAGTAGTGTGGCCATTATTACGAGAAGAACAGCATATTGTACAAACTAATGTTGATGAACGACATGCGACATTGATGTAAAGCGAGTCTTACCCAGCATGTTTAGAGTCCCTAAGGTGTTTGTCTTTATTGTCTGACAAATAAACACATAAAACAATTGGTTACTTTATAATTCACTGATCTGTATTCCTTTATTTCCTTTATAAAGAAAAGAAAAAACACAAAAAGAGCAGAGCTAAGGTGTAAACAAAGCGTGTCCATTTTCTAAATCACAATTACTTTTCCCTTTTTGGTTTAACATGGCATGCAGACTGTTATCTTGCATTCTGTTGTTTCTGTACTGTTTGCCAGACACATTAACGTATTGTATGATTTAAATGATGTTGCATTAGGTTAAAGATATTTTTTTGGTTTTTGGTTTACATTTGCTATAAAACTGAAATGTTAATACAAACAGTCACCTTTATTGGATTGTACATATAATTAGGAGGAGATGCAGGTGATGCCAAATGATAAATCTGGTCAACTAACAAGCAAGCATAAACAGTGTCAGTAAACGTTTAAAAACGATAATCATGAACATGAATTTGAAAAGTCAAAAAGCTTATCACATATTTTCATTGATGGAAACTTTAATACTGGGATCTAGTTTTGTTAAAAAAGGTATCGAGCAGGGGTTTCATTACGGGCGTGCAAGACTCCCAATGAAATGATCAGCTGTCAGGATAATTTTGAAGAAGCTTTTGAATCACTTACTCTCCTACTGAAAACATTTTGAAACTTGAGGGTCCTCCAGGGGTTTTGGGGGAAAAAGGGAACACGGGAACTGGCAAAGCAAAAAAATTGTAGGGAACAAGGGAACATCAAATAGGTTAGGGAACAGGCCGGGAACAAACACAAAAAATTACAAGGCCCTACGTTTTTTACATAAACGTGGGGGTGATAGAAGATTTTCTGCTGTTTTCTGATTCCTGGCAAGTTTTTGTTCCCATTTTTCGTGTCTACTCGTCTTTAGCTCTGGCGCTGAAATCGTTCTTTTCCGACAAGTGCCGACCATTGGTTTAATATTTAACTTGTCACTTGAAAAGGCATGCAAGACAGCGTGACAGCCTTTTGACGCTGGTAGTGGAGAACTTTTTCTCCGAGATAAGGGCAAGTGCATCTGACATGCCAATGCAGTTTCAATTTGAGTTCTGCTTCAGTCGAGCAATGAAGGAACATTTGAAGCAGATGTGCACAACCAGGTTTTCATACTACACAAGTGCGACGTCTCATTACCCAAGGGTCAAATCTGACTTGAAATATTCAGCCCTACCTAAGATGTCGCCCCCTTCTACAGCACAGTTGACAAAGCAACAAGTTCAGCAAATGAGAGACTGGCGTATGAAGTATGGTCAAAGTGTTCCACAGAAGACTGCGCGCAACATGAGCACCAAAGATAATCCGGGTACTTTGCCGATGTATCTTTATGCCCAGGTACAGCCTACAATAACGCCTTTAGATGGACATGATGGACAGGATGGTGCCAGAACAACTGCTCGTCATGACAACTCGCACGAACTCTTTTATACCTCGGGAGATGTTGTTTTTCTTGCATCGGACACCATATCTGGGCGGATAGTGGAATACGTACTAGAAGAAAGCATCACTGCCTCGACAAAGAAAGTAAAGGCCAGGTTATTTGAAGGTGACCCATTCAATCCTCTGATATTTTATACAGAAGGTGTTGTCGAGATCAATGTTAAGGACATAGGTGGCTCCTTGGAAGAAACTGTTAGAGGAGATGGCAACAATTGAACTAACAGAAAATGAGTTTATAAGGTATCAGTCAAGAATGATTGAATGCGTGGATGCAGTGACCATTGAAGAGGCGAGGGAGATCAGTGAAGGCCTGGATACTGATCAAGATCGTGCAGAGGATGCGAGGCCAAGAAGTGCATCACGTGCGAGAAAGAGCGGACCACATACGGACGATTTTCTGTATTATGACGACTGAAAAGGTGAGGTCAGGATTCTTGGTATTTCCCAAGCATTATCTTCATTTGTTGGAAAAAGTGATGCAATTACGATTTGTTTTAATTTTTGTTACGAAATACTTTCACCAAGACAAAAATATCACAGAAATAATGATCAAAATTTATCAGCAACACTGTAGACCTTCAATCACTTATTTTGTTTTGTCCAGTTTGGTTAATTAGGACGTATATGCAAAGAATAAGAGATAAAATTTAATCTTGAAAGGGTAACAAAAGGGGAACAAGTTGAGATTTTGGACGGGAACAAGGGAACAGAGTTAAAATTTTGAAGGGAACACGGAACACAGACCCCCCTGGGGGACCCTCAAACCTTTGATGAAGTCCACTGAAGCTATATATAAAACAAGTGATATAGTGGGTTACATATACACAACATTAAGTCTGGCCCAGTGCTCTTCAAAATCTGTTGTTGTGTCTCTATTGCAAAAATCAATATTAACTACGTTCTGATCTCCTTTCTAAAATGCTCTTCACATCTCTTGACCATTCTGGTGTTCTAGGAGCACTCTGTGTTCAGTTATTGAAGCACTGTTTTGACCAAAAAATCCAGCAAAATTACCATGATACAGATAGTTTCGCTTTGATACAGTGTCATATTATTCTAGGAGAAACCTGTAAGTCATATTGTATCATGTGTACTGCATGTATCTGAGACACTGATGTCTTTATGAACATCATCAGATGGCTTAAGGTATTTTAGAACAATACGTACCTTCTAACAAAAGAGGTTCCACTACATCATGATTTAAAAGGTTGAAATTTTCATGTCCAACCCTGCAAAATCAAACCAAATTGTCTTACAATGTACCATTTTACAACCTAGAAGAATTTAACATCTAATTTGTAAGCTACATGTGCGCGGGTACAAATAATGTGTAAAATTAAGAACTTACAAAACCATTCCCGCTTCTACGGGTAGGCAGTGTAGACCAATGCAGTCTATTTGCAAACACTTAATTTTACTTTTTGTTTAATGAAGCGAATTATATTTAAGTTGTTACAATGCAGCTCTGACAATCTTTGATCTCATGAAGACAATCTTTTATTAAATTATAAGAACCAGAAAAATCATATGGAAAACTGATCAAGCCTAGTTATTTCCTAGTATACTAACTTAGTTTGTGAATTATAATAATTATAATACAAAACTCTTACCAATGCTCAATATTTCTTTTTCGTCCTGTGAAAAAATTATCTACAACTGTGACCTGAAATGATACATTTCAAGTGGCCATGTGAATGAAATTATGAAATGTATTTATGGAATGTCTTTATCTACTTAATGCCTTACACTTAAGGAAATATCTAAGTAGTAGTAGTCAATACAGGTACTGAGGAACACACTGGATGGCGCAACCCTATTGGTGGTTCAGGACTGAATCAAGATGCTAAAAATGCTAGGTGCAGTAGGCAGATTGTCTTGGGTTTCTTTTTTTACCTTTATCTACGTGGATAAAGGTGTCTTTATTTCCCAAACAAGTTACTACCATTTGCGTTAAACCGTGAAGCGTAAACGCTTTCTCGCGCAGGTTTATTTTTCAAACAAGACAGTTTCCCAGACAACTGTATCGACTGGACCAATGAAAATTGTTAATCACATTCGTATTCATACCATTACGTAATACTTCTTCTTACGGTAGCTACGGTATTTTCTGGTGTGGCAATATTTATAAAGGAATGTATAACGAAGAAGTTAATGTGTCACTTAGTCGAGGGTGATACTTCAATCACTGATATTCCCACACGTGTTGTGACTTATGTCTTTGTGTAACTTTTTTATTACAGTGACTTAGTTAATGGACTTATCCTGCTGATGAACAGTAACTTCTCCGAACCTGTAAACATCGTAAGTAAATATAAACACCTTTGTCTGGTCAAACAGGGTTCATATTGAATCTGGAAAAGTACAAATTACAGAATTTTCTGTAAGTAATTTCCCAGGTCCAGATAAAGTATGAAAAATTATAATTTGTTCTCCAATAGAAATTTTGAATTTTGTTCAAGGCGTGAGAAGTTGACGGAGTTTGGATGAGTAAAGCCGGACTGATTTTTTTCCGAGTTCTCCTTTAATATCATGTTTGTGTTGTTTCATCCTTAACTGTTTAGTTAGAAGTGCTTTCCAAGCAAGTGATCAACCCGGAAGTTTTAAATGTGCACGGGTACGATGCAAAACATGTCCTTTCAGTCGCAACGTTCAGAAAATATCGGCACCTAAGCGATCCATCAAGATCACTGATCATTTCACTTGTACCTCATCCAATGTCATGCACTGTGTAACTTGCACTCTTTGCAAAAAGTTGTTCATCGGCGAAACAAGTAGACGACTGGGCGACCGATTCCGAGAGGACCTTCGTGATGTAGAGAAAGAGGACAAAAGCGCATCTAAACCGGTCGCAAGACACGTTTTATCTCCCCAATATTTCTAAACATACAAACTCCGTCAACTTCTCACGCCTTGAACAAAATTCAAAATTTCTATTGGAGAACAAATTATAATTTTTCATACTTTATCTGGACCTGGGAAATTACTTACAGAAAATTCTGTAATTTGTACTTTTCCAGATTCAATATGACCCTGTTTGACCAGACAAAGGTGTTTATATTTACTTACGATGTTTACAGGTTCGGAGAAGTTACTGTTCATCAGCAGGATAAGTCCATTAACTAAGTCACTGTAATAAAAAAGTTACACAAAGACATAAGTCACAACACGTGTGGGAATATCAGTGATTGAAGTATCACCCTCGACTAAGTGACACATTAACTTCTTCGTTATACATTCCTTTATAAATATTGCCACACCAGAAATACCGTAGCTACCGTAAGAAGAAGTATTACGTAATGGTATGAATACGAATGTGATTAACAATTTTCATTGGTCCAGTCGATACAGTTGTCTGGGAAACTGTCTTGTTTGAAAAATAAACCTGCGCGAGAAAGCGTTTACGCTTCACGGTTTAACGCAAATGGTAGTAACTTGTTTGGGAAATAAAGACACCTTTATCCACGTAGATAAAGGTAAAAAAAGAAACCCAAGACAATCTGCCTACTGCACCTAGCATTTTTAGCATCTTGATTCAGTCCTGAACCACCAATAGGGTTGCGCCATCCAGTGTGTTCCTCAGTACCTGTATTGACTACTACTACTTAGATATTTCCTTAAGTGTAAGGCATTAAGTAGATAAAGACATTCCATAAATACATTTCATAATTTCATTCACATGGCCACTTGAAATGTATCATTTCAGGTCACAGTTGTAGATAATTTTTTCACAGGACGAAAAAGAAATATTGAGCATTGGTAAGAGTTTTGTATTATAATTATTATAATTCACAAACTAAGTTAGTATACTAGGAAATAACTAGGCTTGATCAGTTTTCCATATGATTTTTCTGGTTCTTATAATTTAATAAAAGATTGTCTTCATGAGATCAAAGATTGTCAGAGCTGCATTGTAACAACTTAAATATAATTCGCTTCATTAAACAAAAAGTAAAATTAAGTGTTTGCAAATAGACTGCATTGGTCTACACTGCCTACCCGTAGAAGCGGGAATGGTTTTGTAAGTTCTTAATTTTACACATTATTTGTACCCGCGCACATGTAGCTTACAAATTAGATGTTAAATTCTTCTAGGTTGTAAAATGGTACATTGTAAGACAATTTGGTTTGATTTTGCAGGGTTGGACATGAAAATTTCAACCTTTTAAATCATGATGTAGTGGAACCTCTTTTGTTAGAAGGTACGTATTGTTCTAAAATACCTTAAGCCATCTGATGATGTTCATAAAGACATCAGTGTCTCAGATACATGCAGTACACATGATACAATATGACTTACAGGTTTCTCCTAGAATAATATGACACTGTATCAAAGCGAAACTATCTGTATCATGGTAATTTTGCTGGATTTTTTGGTCAAAACAGTGCTTCAATAACTGAACACAGAGTGCTCCTAGAACACCAGAATGGTCAAGAGATGTGAAGAGCATTTTAGAAAGGAGATCAGAACGTAGTTAATATTGATTTTTGCAATAGAGACACAACAACAGATTTTGAAGAGCACTGGGCCAGACTTAATGTTGTGTATATGTAACCCACTATATCACTTGTTTTATATATAGCTTCAGTGGACTTCATCAAAGGTTTGAGGGTCCCCCAGGGGGGTCTGTGTTCCCGTGTTCCCTTCAAAATTTTAACTCTGTTCCCTTGTTCCCGTCCAAAATCTCAACTTGTTCCCCTTTTGTTACCCTTTCAAGATTAAATTTTATCTCTTATTCTTTGCATATACGTCCTAATTAACCAAACTGGACAAAACAAAATAAGTGATTGAAGGTCTACAGTGTTGCTGATAAATTTTGATCATTATTTCTGTGATATTTTTGTCTTGGTGAAAGTATTTCGTAACAAAAATTAAAACAAATCGTAATTGCATCACTTTTTCCAACAAATGAAGATAATGCTTGGGAAATACCAAGAATCCTGACCTCACCTTTTCAGTCGTCATAATACAGAAAATCGTCCGTATGTGGTCCGCTCTTTCTCGCACGTGATGCACTTCTTGGCCTCGCATCCTCTGCACGATCTTGATCAGTATCCAGGCCTTCACTGATCTCCCTCGCCTCTTCAATGGTCACTGCATCCACGCATTCAATCATTCTTGACTGATACCTTATAAACTCATTTTCTGTTAGTTCAATTGTTGCCATCTCCTCTAACAGTTTCTTCCAAGGAGCCACCTATGTCCTTAACATTGATCTCGACAACACCTTCTGTATAAAATATCAGAGGATTGAATGGGTCACCTTCAAATAACCTGGCCTTTACTTTCTTTGTCGAGGCAGTGATGCTTTCTTCTAGTACGTATTCCACTATCCGCCCAGATATGGTGTCCGATGCAAGAAAAACAACATCTCCCGAGGTATAAAAGAGTTCGTGCGAGTTGTCATGACGAGCAGTTGTTCTGGCACCATCCTGTCCATCATGTCCATCTAAAGGCGTTATTGTAGGCTGTACCTGGGCATAAAGATACATCGGCAAAGTACCCGGATTATCTTTGGTGCTCATGTTGCGCGCAGTCTTCTGTGGAACACTTTGACCATACTTCATACGCCAGTCTCTCATTTGCTGAACTTGTTGCTTTGTCAACTGTGCTGTAGAAGGGGGCGACATCTTAGGTAGGGCTGAATATTTCAAGTCAGATTTGACCCTTGGGTAATGAGACGTCGCACTTGTGTAGTATGAAAACCTGGTTGTGCACATCTGCTTCAAATGTTCCTTCATTGCTCGACTGAAGCAGAACTCAAATTGAAACTGCATTGGCATGTCAGATGCACTTGCCCTTATCTCGGAGAAAAAGTTCTCCACTACCAGCGTCAAAAGGCTGTCACGCTGTCTTGCATGCCTTTTCAAGTGACAAGTTAAATATTAAACCAATGGTCGGCACTTGTCGGAAAAGAACGATTTCAGCGCCAGAGCTAAAGACGAGTAGACACGAAAAATGGGAACAAAAACTTGCCAGGAATCAGAAAACAGCAGAAAATCTTCTATCACCCCCACGTTTATGTAAAAAACGTAGGGCCTTGTAATTTTTTGTGTTTGTTCCCGGCCTGTTCCCTAACCTATTTGATGTTCCCTTGTTCCCTACAATTTTTTTGCTTTGCCAGTTCCCGTGTTCCCTTTTTCCCCCAAAACCCCTGGAGGACCCTCAAGTTTCAAAATGTTTTCAGTAGGAGAGTAAGTGATTCAAAAGCTTCTTCAAAATTATCCTGACAGCTGATCATTTCATTGGGAGTCTTGCACGCCCGTAATGAAACCCTGCTCGATACCTTTTTTAACAAAACTAGATCCCAGTATTAAAGTTTCCATCAATGAAAATATGTGATAAGCTTTTTGACTTTTCAAATTCATGTTCATGATTATCGTTTTAAACGTTTACTGACACTGTTTATGCTTGCTTGTTAGTTGACCAGATTTATCATTTGGCATCACCTGCATCTCCTCCTAATTATATGTACAATCCAATAAAGGTGACTGTTTGTATTAACATTTCAGTTTTATAGCAAATGTAAACCAAAAACCAAAAAAATATCTTTAACCTAATGCAACATCATTTAAATCATACAATACGTTAATGTGTCTGGCAAACAGTACAGAAACAACAGAATGCAAGATAACAGTCTGCATGCCATGTTAAACCAAAAAGGGAAAAGTAATTGTGATTTAGAAAATGGACACGCTTTGTTTACACCTTAGCTCTGCTCTTTTTGTGTTTTTTCTTTTCTTTATAAAGGAAATAAAGGAATACAGATCAGTGAATTATAAAGTAACCAATTGTTTTATGTGTTTATTTGTCAGACAATAAAGACAAACACCTTAGGGACTCTAAACATGCTGGGTAAGACTCGCTTTACATCAATGTCGCATGTCGTTCATCAACATTAGTTTGTACAATATGCTGTTCTTCTCGTAATAATGGCCACACTACTTCCAACCTCATTCTAAGGGTCTGTCCTTTATAACAGTCTCCCCCCCCCCCCTCCTCCTTGGCTTCCCTAGAGTGAGAGAGAAAATAAGAGTGAAGGGACAGGAAGAAGAGAGACCCCCCCCATGTTAAAGTTGACAATTTACCATCGGTGACCAAACATTTATTTATGGTGTGTTCAAGAGGCTGAGAACGTTCCATTCTCGGAGACCCAGAGGCAGTTAGCTGGGACAGAAAGATGTATACATGACAAAATTGTGTTACTCTAAGTCTTGAAGTGTTTGCTTTGTCCCACCCCGACTAACTGCCCCCCTTGTCTCCGAGGATGAGAACTTTGCTTTGCATAAATAGTAGTAGGACTTTTATTGCTGCACAACAACAAAGGTTTAGTGATAGGAACCATAGTTACACTATTATCTATACTTCTAATTTGTTGTCAGTATGGGTTAAAAAGTAGTTTCTTCCTCGTGGTTTTCTTCTTTTAAAGGACTTGCCAAGAGAGTGCATGCCAGGCTTTTATTAGCTTCAACATCAGAGGTGTATGGAGGTCAGTAGCTAGCTGTTACCTTTGTTGGTTTTTTTTCATATCTAAAATTCCATGAACACCGTGTGCGAGTTTCTGTGAGAGTTCATATGTGAAATATTTTTATGTGAATCTTGTGTATCGTCTTTTTTGTGCCACGCATGTAATATGACCATGACACCACTTGTACAGCAATCAAAGCAAACAAAGCCAGAACTGGAATTGAAGTTGAGTTTAGCAAGTGTATTGTAATGTTATTAATTAAACAAATGACTAATGCATCATGTCTGTTCTCTTTCTATGTCCATGCCGTCTTCTGTGTGTATTCTAGATCCAGAGGTTGGTCTTTTGCTTCAGTGTTTATCATTTATTTGGAGGCTCATCTAATTAATGTAAGTTCCATTCTCCTTTATTAAGAAACATCCCCAGCGGGAAGATTACTGGGGTCATGTAAACCCCATTGGACCACGAGCTTGTTACGATGAAGGCAAACGTGTTGCTGAGACCATGTGTTACGCTTACGCCAAACAGGTACCGTGAGAATAAAAGAATAATGCAAGTTTTGATATTCATTGTGATTGACTAAGCAGGCAAATTTATCATTAGTTTTTAGTTTGTACTCAGAGTGTAAGTCAGTGCGCGCGTGTTCGTGATTTCTCTTTAAAGTCATTTAATAACTGATTGATTGTGTTCAAGCTTACCCTGCTCAGATGCTTCGCTATTTAACAAATTGACGTCAGTTTTTCATGCGTCTGTCCTGTTATTGATCATGATTTCGTTCATTATGATGAAATTCATTGTCTATAACAGGACAGACGCATGAAAAACTGACGTCAATTTGTTTTTTACGATAACAAACTGTCAAATTGTCCGCTCTCGCTCGTTGCAGCATCGCATAAATTATAAATTCATATGTCTGTCCGCATATTGACGATAAAAACTAGCCAATGAGTGCGCGAGAATTTGTGCTGTTATCGTAAAAAAT